>JAAAKL020002507.1:0-25843 GCA_010016065.2 Carybdea cf. marsupialis auct. non (Linnaeus, 1758) | reverse complement strand
ATTCAGGTGCCATCAACTGATGAAATAAAGCTTTCAATTTATATTTATTGCTTTAGATTTTATACTCATATATTTTATTTCATACAAACAATATAGTTATTGTAGAGGTAGGAGACAAGAAAAATCGGATTGTAGCGAGGAAACAAGGCTGAAACGTTTATTAACCCTATTTTGCACGGGAGAGGGGTCTTTCGTACCTATCAGCTTCTTTTTCATAGCTTATTATTGTAATACTCGAAAACTCTGTAACCTTTTGATTTTTACTGTTTAGTTTTATTGATATTACAAAATTATATTTTGGTAAAATTAGATTTGGGGAACCTCTTACCACTTCCTTTAAAAAAATAGTTTAAAATTTCAGATTCAAGTACGCATGTTTTTCGATAGTTCTGCCTAATGACATTACCTTATAACAGTGAAAATGGAACAGTTTGTCTGACCAACCTCAGTCCAAAAAGTGTTGTTTTACATGTGAAAACGGAAAAATTGTTAACCAAATACACTTTGTTATCGTCCATTAGGACGAAACTGCCATGCGGCTAAATTTCAGCTAGGAGACGTTCACCGCTTTTAAAATACCGTGAGTTGTAGAAGGGGAGCTCGAAATGCTTCACCCATTTTATATCGTGGATTTCAAAACCCCATGTAAAATAAGATTAAGGCTATTAGAGGAAAAAGAAAATGCTGTTAAGCGCTCTTGGCCGGTTGCATGGAAAACATCATCGACATCAGCCATAATTATGGAATTGGAAAGATTTGGAAAACTATTTAGATCAAGTTTAAAACGATGCCAACGTTAGTATTCTGTGTGTAACATCTGTAAGATTTCTTACTAGTAACTTGCAGTTTGTGCAGTTTGGTGCAAGAGGCTCCATCAACGCCGTATGCTATAGTTATTCTTTGCGAACATGTGTAAATATATACATATATACCCACACATATATAGTATATGTGCTTATATGTGCATAACTACATAATTCGTTGCTAACATTACTGTGGTAATCTGATCATTTGCCACTCGCTTGATAAATAATTGAAATTTTTCGTGTTTAGTTATTTCATGATACATTTCATCTTTGTTATGTCATGATGTTAGATCACAATATAGATCTCCATGTTTTCTTCATGTTTTGAAATTCTGTCCATCGTACCCATTTCCGCTCCATAGTAAGGTTCAATAATGTCACTTGTCTGTCGTTTGTTTTTCGTAATCAGTGATTTTCTGTAAATATGTCTTCTCCATTGTTGGCATTATGTGTCGATCCGTAATAAGACTAGTTTTTCAGACCTAGCATTTTGGAATGGCCTTAAACTGTTGAAGCCGTCTTGTCTCTTCGTTCGGATGGCCATCGTTAGTTAGGGGCTTAAAGTCTGTAGCGTATTTTAGCAGGAGACTATTAGGTTATATTCAACCTCTGCACAAACCGATAAAAAGTTGGATGCGTGATTTTGTATAATTTCTCCATTGCGTGATGTAATAATTGACTGCCTTCTCCCCGTTCCCGCTACTGCTTGAAGTATTTCATGTGTTAGGTCTTCCCATGACTTTCTTTATGCATTATTCCTTTTGATGCTTATTAGAACTCATTTAGCAGTCGAATTTATTTTATTCTATGTTCAGGGTTCGAAGTAAACGTTCAGACGTCGGATATTCCCAATCATTTTGAGCATTCGTCCGGTCAAGACGACTCTCAAAATGCCAAAACGTCCGACCAGAAAATTACATTATTGAAATTACAGTAAACAAATCGTGGTGTCACTAAGGGGTAATAAGCCATCTTGAGAAACGTCCGATCACAGAAATTTTCCATTCCAAAACTTCAGTGGGAGTCTTATCTTTCAATACGTATCACCTATTTGGTGCTATAGATTGTCATTCCCTGATTTTCGCGCTTGTGGATGCCTTCGTTCTGCAGCCTGCATTGCTGTTTTCCATAGTGTATGCTGAATACAAAACTCCTTTATAGGTGCAATGCTCAGTTCTGAAGTTACGTGTTCGTTGTAAGGTTAATAGTTAGGACGACAATCTGGGAGGTCAAAAATCCACCACCAGCCTTAGGTTCGCTTGACGGTTCTTAAGTGCCATTTCCATATGTAAGTTCTCAGGCAGACACACAGGTTTTCGGTGTGAGAGCTCTCTGGTTTGATTCCCATCTATACCATATGCATTCATGTTTATAGAGATAATATGGGTTGGGGGCTCAATGTGTTTCGACGAGAACGTTTAGGAGCGATCTACTAATGTGTACGTGTCTCCCATTCTCAGGTGCAGATTAAATTCAGAATAACACCTAAAACTTCCACGTGTCTGTAAGGGAATCTTTCTGTCCGTTTGTTAGTGGTGTTAACACTTGAACTAGGTGCGTTGAAGTGGTGGAAATATTTACCCGATGTTCCAAGAATAACAGCACATTGCTAAACAAGAAGCGTAAATCACGGTTAGAACTGAGGCAGCTTCTATGATAATAAATTTGCTAGTAAGTTTAATCAGATTGATACGCTTCAATATTTATCACCTCAGGAAGCCTTACTGTTCAGTTTAGTATTGATTGTTTACAATAACAAGTTGTTGGCTCCAGCACTACGTAATTCTGAAAGATTCAGGTCAATGGCTTCCGATAAAAATAGTATCAAGATAGAAGTGTGTTTACTAAGGATCTCTACATTCAATCAGTTTAAATCTCCTTTCAAGACTTTAATACCATAAGAATACAATGGCCTAGCAAGTATAAGACTAAGATTCTGTTACAATAGTCAACGTTGTCTTTCATAGGAAGATTGGACTTTCAAGAGGACAGTTTCTCTGTAAACATGGTTTGTTTGCTACACAAAAGTTAACCTGATATACAAGCACTTGCTACCTATTTTCCCGTGTCAGTTGGATACAACGTGATTTGGTGATAGGTCCAATTTATCAGCAATAGATTGCCTCCTTATGTTAGGAGTATGGTTTTTGCGAAGATGTTAACCAACAGAAAGAGTAAAAAGTTCATGATACGATGGAAGTCAGGGAAATCTCGGCGTGGCTTTAAGTAAGTCAGGTTTCGTTTAATTATTCTGTCACACTTACTTTTATCTGAGCTATTGCACTGCTATTACTGGGGGACCTACAATGCACTAGATTTCAAGAGGTAGAAAATCGGCTGCTGTCTTTGGCGTATTGTCTATGTAATGAAATCATTGAGTGAAATAATGACACGTGATATGACCACATAGCTATATGACGTATGTGCCTTGTTATCTGTTAGACCTCTTTACTATCGGTTCAGCGCCCCTTCTTTACCATCGCTGCTGCTGCTGCCGGTACGCATATGATTTCTTGCATTTTACTAGATGCCCACTTGTGCAATCTTTGTGTTCTTTGATCCATTTTCCCTTCAAGCTTATACTTGTTTTCCCCGCCGTTTGTTAACACCCTTGAGCTAAACGAAGTCGGCTGATAGTTAATAACAAAGTAAACAAGATCGTACAGAAGCCATATAGCCAAAGATGGGAAATTATAGACGTCCACTGGCACTGTATTTTGGCAGATTGAGTGAAGTTGCTCATGTGTTTGTACTATCCTCAGTAAGACATAGTTGAAGAGTGCAGTTCTGTGATGTCACCTACTCACCGTGTTTATTCTTCATTTGTCCAAAGTGCAAGTTAAATTTACATCTTTTCCAAGAAGGTACGCACATCTTTATTCCCTTCATTTTTGCGCCTCTTTCATTTTCGCGCACTGTAATAAACGGGCGCGAATTAATAAAAGTACAGTAAAATGGCAACATTTTGTTCATAACTTAATTCAGTAAATGAACCTTCCTTAATCAATAACAACAATTTCAGGTGTAATATTATCATTTTCATGTGATGCTTCAAAGTGAGTTATATCTACTTCAAACTCATCTTCAAAATCGTCATCAGCAGTGAAAACAGTTTCTTTTCCCATAAATTCACTGGAGATCATGTTCTCTGGTTTAGCATAAAGTTGCTTCAAGTACTCCTCCATTTTTCTAAAAACTTCGCGCGAAGAACTTGCTTTCTTCGCTATCAGCACAATGGGGATTTCCAATCCTTCTGCTGGTGTAGGCGATTTCCTATTCTTGTTGCTTTGTATCCGTGCTACAATGTTTAACAACTTCAAAATTGCAAATGGATCATGCATATTTCCAATCTCTTGTTTGACTTGTAAAAATCTGTCCAAATTTTGGATTCCACAAAGAGCGATAAACATGAAAGCCGCGATTGGTGCAGTTGATTTCAAATTGTCGTTTCCCTCCTTGATGACCCATGACCATAAACCTTTATAAATCCAGAAACTGTTATGTAATTCTTCGACCTTAAGTAAAATCCATGTTTTCCTGCACAGCTTGAAGATATGTCGGATTAGGTCCTCTCCCTGCACACATCTGTTTCTTTGCGGTGCGTCTCTATCGAGGTTTCCAAATAGGTTTGTGTATAATTGGATTTACTGGAGGATTTAAATTAAAGCGATTTTTGGAGTTGTTATCTTCGTTTTCTTGTGACACATATGTTATTTGCTTCTCAAGATAGTTAAAATGAACATGCCGCATTACAAACCCGTAGAGTACCAGTATGGACTCTAATTAACTGCGCTAGCCACGTGGCAGTTGTAACGAGAAGTTAAAAGCAAGAGGAAACAATTGTTTTTAGGTTGGTGGTGCTTATTATTGTCGTCGTCACTATCATCCTCCTCCTCATCGTGGCATCAGCTTCGCCACCATCTCCCCCGCCAATCACCACTATAACCTATATCTATACTATAACCAACAACATCATCATCGTCGACCTCACCCTCGTCCTCGTCCGCCTCATCATCATCATTGTCGTCTTCATCATCATTACCATCACCATCATCACCGTCATATTATCGTCATCATCACCATAGTCATCATCATGGTCATCCTCTTCGCCAACATCGCCATCATCTTGATCATGATCATCATCATCCTCCTAATCATCAAAATCATAATCATCATCACCATTGTCATTAACATCACCATTATCACTATCACCATCACCATCTTTGTCACCATCATCGTCACCACCACCATCATTATCACCATCATCATCATGATCATTATCATCATTGCCATTGTCATCATCATGATCATTATCATCATCATCATCAGCAGCAGCATTAGCATCATTAGCATCATCATCATCATTATCATCATTATCATCATTATCATCATCATCATCATCATCATCATCATCATCATTATCATCATCATCATTATCATCATCACTATCAACAGCAACATCATTGTCGACATGGTCAACTATATGTTCTTTGACAATCATCAATGTTCAAGTTGATTGCTCTACGTATTACCAGAAGATTTGGAGAAGTAGATGATTGTTTGCTGCAGGCTTACGATGTAACTTTCAAGCCATGATTGTGCTATGTGGGGTTGAGCAGCTCTATATACGATTTTTAAAGCAGTTATTTGGCATTCAATATAGTTACTACAGTGTATAGTCATCCCGTAACGTTCAGTTAAGTTGAACTAGTTATTAAACGAGGGGTTAAAACTTTATGATACTTTTTATAAAAGGAAAGGTAGGGTATAAAATGCCTATAGTGCTGAAATATTGTAAAAAAATCCTACGGAACTCTACCCCTTACAATTAATCGCAGAATAATGATAGACTTTTACCATTTGTAAACATTACTTACAAAGTGATTCTTGTCAGAACTGCTTGTTAAGGATAAATAGACAACACATTTAAGTAGTCTTAATGCGAAGAAAAGTTTATGCTCTATTTTGCTCTTCCATATTTAGCAAACTAAGGTACTTATGATAAAAGAACAGCAGTACTTTCCTTCGTTATGTGCTTGACGTGCAATTGAAGAAAATCTTGTGGTCGACGGGTGGTTGGTGAGAAGCAAGTGGGGAATGGCCTATGTGAAACGTGCGCATTAGCGCCAGTTCGAGGTCTCTCTCCAATTTCGTCGTCTCCTAATGGATTGTCATCTGTTGCTATGACTCCCTTATGTCATGACAATCATCGGTAGCATGATCACTTTAACATCACTGTTGTCAGCTGCAATAGTTGCATTATTTTCAACATAAACTCATAAATTGTCTTTCACCTTTTGTATAGATTGGGAGCAGGTATTTATATTGTACTGCTTAAGGGCTTAGACAGTTTATTTTAAAATACCGGATGCAAGCGAGAATGAAACTGGTGGCAGTAGAATATCGTTGACAGTAATGCCTATTATTCTCGAAATCTTCTGCCAAGTTAAAATCCATACTCTCCTATACATATTTCCTTAAGTTTCCCTTTTTGGGACGTAAAATATGCTCAATTAGGATGCACAGGCAATGATTATACATTCTTTAAGGCTTTAAAATGTTACTCATGAGAACATTTGTATTCATAACACTATCAACAATAATTGTTTCTTATTTGAATATGTGCCCTAGCTCCAGAAACGCTCCCCTGCCCTAAAAAGCCACGATACGCGCCAGATAGGAAGACCTGTAGTGAAGTAAACAATAGACATCCCAAAATTCTCTATTTCGTCGGTAAGGGACCTTAGGTTAGTGGTAAAGCGTCGTGTTGCTCTGCGCGGAGGCCGTGGGTCCAATCCCCCATGGTCCTGCGATTTTTCACCTTGGACATTTTATAACACCGATGTCTACTTTCAGTCATTACAGACAGAATTTAAACCTTTTACAGACATGCAGAAGACTAAGATAAAAAAAATGCGATTTTCAAACCCAAGTTTTATGGAAATTTATGTTACAAGCTTACAATAAAAATTTACCCCTTCCCGCAAAAACTATGCCTCTCTACACATTAAAAAGCATTTATCTTCACCTGTGCCAACCCTCTTTCACCCAAACTGCCATTACCAATGTATCCTTTTTATGTAGCAGCGACACACCGTACATTTATTCAGTGAGTACTAAGGTACTATCGAGTCCAGATCCTTCCATATGGTGCATCTATCTTGACGCATGCATCCCAACATTTTGCCAAATTTGGACTCTTCCCATAGACTCTTCTAACTTATTTCTTTAAGGTATCAGTTAGGTTACATGTTTCTTGTTTATACGGATTTTTTTCCAGTAAAAACGATCTTGGTTAATTAAATCCAACAAATTGGAATGGTACACATATGGATTCAAGTCTTCCATATAGCTCGGTACAAACAGTAATATAATTTTTGTAGATTAGTGGAGGCTGTGAGAAGCCTTGACAACCTCTCTTCACTGTGACAGGGTCCACCCAGTCCATAGTAGGGAAATTTGGTAGACGGAAACTCTCCGAGACCGTCGGTTGGATTTTCTTGTTATGGGATGGCCCGGCGCCGTATGCGTAAATAATGCGTGAAGAATACAATTTACTGTAGCCCACTGTAATTCACTTGATAGGGTGCTCAGTTGCTTAAACAATTCAGTACTCATACATCTATATCGACAGTAGGGTTCATCATGGATGATTCGGCTCAGTTTGTTTGGAGTCAAAACGTATCGGTATAAAGGGGTAATCATCACCCCATGATGGGCTGAATTAAAACACGTACTTGTAACTCAAGGCCTCGAATCACAAGCCCGTGATTAAAACGGATTCTCATCTGGAAAACGCAGATTCCTATGTTTTGGGGTTAAAAATACAGGTGTAAGTTCAGTGTTAGAGTTTCAAATAGTTGTAGTGACTGAAATCAGCAAGGTAAATAGAAAAATTAACATGGTAGTCGTTATTCCCAAGGCGGAAAACTTTATACAGGAAACACATGACCCTTTTAAACACTACTTAATGTAGACAAAGATACAACAAAGTTTTACGTCTAAAAGTAAGCTTACATACTGCGTCTCATTGCTCTTCCAAGACAACGGTGAATGTTATAAACTTAGCGTATGGAATAGGGGCTTCTAGGTCTGCAGTTTCTGAAACATTACCGTGACGCCACGATTATGGTGACTCTCCAAACATTTTCCCATAATCAAAGAAAGAGAGTTGGAATGAATTGAATAAAATTTTAAGTTGCTGGTAGAGAGATATGTGGTCTTTTGAATACTGATTACTTTCAAGTGTTGACTTGATCAGCAAAGGCCTTTATGAAGTTTGACTACTTAACGAACAAACTTGAGTCAGAGAATAGAGAATAGTCCTTTTCTCTATTCTGTACTTTAGTAGCGGTTCAACTCACAGTTTCCTAAAGGGATTTTATTGCAATAGTTGTTTTATCTAGGTTAGTTTTCATCTTCTCCATGGCAACATGACAATTCGTGATTGCTGAGCTGCCCCCTATGGTTATAAACCCTACATATGAACACTCAAGTTGCGCAGATTAAACAATTCCAGGCGTACACTCTATTACCAAGTATCAGACTTAAAACTGTTTCTTACTGTGCATACAGCTGCATCTTTCTGATGTGCAGCAGTGTTTTCAAAGATGTAATATTGTTTTTCGTGTTTGGTAAAGCTTTTCAGTGCTTTACACTGAGGTGGAGATTACACTGGCACTCGCAATGATGTGCCTGAATGGGTAAACCAGAATGTGCCAAAGAATGTAGTACAGAGATATAAATGTCATGAGTTTTCAGGTCCGATATACAAGTACTTTTGAAGTACAGATATTTTGTCAGGATAACATCAATGAGGCATCAGAATTATCATACCGACTGGTTAGTTCAAGTTATTACCTTTCTAGGGTGTTATATCCTGGTGTAACATGGTAGCCACAGGGAACATTCGACAGTACAGTACAAGACTTGGCTGCCAAGCACCCTGAGCAGTTTGAAGGTTTGGGTCAATTTCCTGGCGAATGTCATGTCACACTTAATGCTGAAGCATAGCCTGTAATGTATGCATCCTGGAAGACCCCCATTCATCTACGCTCCGAAACTAAGGAGAAGCTTCAATCCATGATAAGCATTGGTGTAATTCGAATGGTAGTAGAACCCACAAAATGGGCCTTCAGCATTGCGTGTATGCACAAGTCAGATGGTTCAATACAAGTACCTTGACCTGAGAGATTTAAACAAACACAGGAAACGGAGCCAGCTCATTGGTCGACACAGTTTCTGTAATTTGCCTTTAGGTTTGAATACTAGTCTTTTCTTACAGCATGCTATGGATAATATCCTGGTAAACCTTGATGGCATCATCTTAATTGATGATGATATAACTGTGGTTGGGTATACACAAGCTGAACATGATGTTATCGCTGGCAAGGTAATGAAGCGAACCCCAAAAAGGCCTAGTGTTCACTCCTACAAAATGTTTTAGTAACAATGCACAAAGTACATTTTTGGTAATGTCTACAGTGCTGCAGGTCTACAAACAGACCAAATGAAGGTCCAATTAGTTAGTGAATGGCTGAACCAATAGGGAGTTTTAGATCAGAGGACCAGGACCAGGACAAGTTTACTCACCGCGCACCTATCTTAGTATCTGATAGTGGAGTTGTTGTCAGTGGAACCATGCTTGTATCCTCCAAAGTCAAAATAGAGAGGAAAGATGTAGGTGACCACCTTTATGCCCTTGCAAGCCCCATATTTCGCATTTCTGGTAGGGCAGTCAGAAATAAATTCACGAAGCTGCTCAAAAGTGTCAGAGAAACGTGTGGCACAAATGATGTTTTCTTGCAACCTTAATGCAGGTGCCAAACGAGGGATGTTATCCTTCGCTAAACGAAACTCTAAGCCTCATTCATCGTCCAGAAGGTTGTCCAGGACAAACCAATCGTATTTCCAGTCTTGGTTTTCTGGGGCTCCATTTTCATTTTGGTCCATTAACAAAACCAACTCCTCTTCATCGATCATGTTAACTGCGTAAAGTGCAGCAGCAACTTGTTAACGATAAATCTTGACTTCGTATTAGATGTCATGTAAACGTTTTTTGTGAAAGTCGAGGACAAGGCATCATCGTGAGGGTTACCGGCACTTGCCCTCGTCCTGTTTCTCGCACCTAAAACTCCCTGTGTGTCTGTGTCTGTGAAAGGACTTGTATTGAAATGTTTTTATAAATAGTTACATGCCTCGCACGGTATATTCCTCTGCAGACCCATAGCACTTGCGTATGTTCATCCTTCACTACTTGCGCAAATTGAAGTTGATGCAAGTCAGCATTTGTTAGTCGTTGCTAAAAAGAATTTTAACTGCTGCTTTACCTCATCTATAGAGAATGCTTTTACGTCTACAGAAATACGATTATAGCATCAACTATCCCCGAAGGTAAAAGTGTGTTCCTCGGACACAGTTTGCCTCGACTACCAAAGCATACAAAGGGCACTACTATAAATTTCAATGCAAATGTTTACTTTGTTCAAGTTTGTTCTACAAAACTCGAACAACTCAGAGTTGATACTGTTAAAGACGCAACATTCAATACCCTGATAAAATTGATTATCACGAGATTCTTTGAAAATAGTAGGGACTGCCCTCACGTCATTCAGATGTATTGATCTTTCAGAATCAACTATCTATTGAAAATTGACTTGTTCTCAAAGGAGAGCAAATAATTATACAGCCCAGTCTTCAGCGAGGGAATCTTGGCATAGTTCATGAAGGACATCAGGGCACAACCTGATAACAAACAGCATGCCAAAATCTGCATCGGCTGATCAAGTATCAGGGAACCTTTACTGCAAATCATGCTGGATCTGCGGAGCATTCCTTGGAACAATCTAGGCACTAATGTCTTTTATGTCAATCAAGAAGAATACATCACTATTTTTCCTTTTGTCTCATTATCGAAAGAATTAATAAGAAAATGAGAGCGAAGACGTTTCACTTATTACAAAAGAATATCTCTTTTTGGTATTCCAACATACAATTATATCCAACAATCGGCAACAATTCATTAATCAGAAAGTGATTACTCAGTATGGCATACTGCATGTAACTACGATCATGGACAAATCGAAGTTAAACTTTTACTAAATTTCGATGAAAATGGAACAAGTCACACAAGACACTTGCCACATGAAAAGGGTGTCCATTCCTGGTATTATTTGTTTTCTAGACCTCTCCGCTTAGCAGCAGGGAGGTCTGACATGCAAGTGTCCAAAATGCTGGTTTTCAAACCTAACAATATTTTGGAACGGGGGGTAGGGAAACTTGCATATTTCATAGTCCAAAATTGTAGCTCCCCTCGTCAACCTCGTTCACGTAATTTTATTTAGTCACAAGAAATGATTGCTAAAAGTTAAGTAAAAAGAACATAAAAGATACAAATTCTGCGTTATTAGTACATTAAACTATTCCATTGGGAGCAGACGCCCCATCTACAGCTGAACTCCTGTTTACCCTTCACTTATGTACCAACTTAACTGTCCATGTTGGAACAACAGCCAGTGATGACACAATAAACGCCAGAGCCCATTTTCAAGATTTTTCTGAATCCAAGTATGGCAGAAACACAAGAGCTCTGTAAAAACGGCCGTAAATAACCATGACTTCTTTCAACATGTAGCAAAATGAACATCTTATTACACGAGTAGTCACCCTACTCATTATACTTTGTTGACATGCTTTGATGTGATACTCTATCAAAATTGATGTTAGAAAATGGTTGCATGTAGTCAGTTTTTGCATATTTATGGTGGTTCGCAAATAAACATGTTGAAGCAGCACTCGTGTACTCAATACGTTTTCATATGATATGAATTAATTCAGTCTTAACACAAAAACAAAAATATACAACGTGGTAGCTTGTATCCCTGCCCTTCTGCAAGATCCTTCTGGAAACTGAAGAAAGTAGCAGCAAAACAGTCACACGTCAAAACCCCCAACTTAGCTATTGTTCCCATTGATGCAATGCCTTTCGTGGCAGTTTTGGCTTTAAAGGTGTATACGCTATTCCTTCCCCCTACCGAAAATTTTTATAAAGGGGAGAACCTACCTAAAGCCTGAAGTAATAGCCTGTTGAATCGTTCCCAAAGTATTTGGTGATTCTATCATTTCAGCTCATTGCTTGTGCAGCGCGTCGACCGTAGTTATGATCATCTCGTTCTCAAGCGGTGTTGCTGATACGAGGATGTACAGATATAACAACTTTAAAAAATGCTAAAATGTATGGTCAACGTCTCGTAGCAACATCAAAACAGCATTCTCTTCAATTAGCGGCATCTTTTAAAGTCGTACGTTATGCATAACGCAATCACAGTAGAAAACCATGGGCGCTATGCCACATCAAGTTATCTTAGGAGCTCGTAATAATGCTTACGCCTTGTGTGTTAGGGGATTTCACTACCTGGTGTTATGTAAAGACTTGGAGGGATATTTCTATGCAAACAGCACGGAATTATTAAGCCAGCGGCCAGCGGTAGAGCGGTCAAAACTCTTCGTTGAAGTTTACCTTGTCTTTCGTAGGCGTCTTTTCCCTCCAGCTGTCGGCAATGCGTCTGTGTCTTTATTCGCTTCACTCCGGTATTTCCAACTTTGTATCAACGAGCTTTGTGATGTTTTTATAGTTCAATGGTGTACCGCGACGTCTCTTTCTCCATTTTAGAGTCTGATGGATCGCACTTTTTATTAAAGCATTCCTTGACCTGCGAGAGACGTTCTTGTCAGTTACAGATCTTGCAATGTTAGCACTAATGTTTTTTGACAGATTTCTTGAGGACGTCTCAAGACCTCGGTCTATCATCTATTGCCAATGACCCTCCTTAATCATATATATTGGCAGACATCTTATTAGTTGACAATTTTCAGCGTATACTTCACAGTATAACCCTTACTCATAATATTTGATATGGCTATTGACTAAAACATCCTTAATTTAGCTGTGGTTTAAAGTTTCCTTGACATGGAATACTTAAAAGCGTTGTTATCAGTAGCCTGTTGTTTTAAGACTGTTTGATGTTGGAACTGACATAATTTTTTTTATTTAATTATTACGAAAATCTTTCCTTTGATTACATATTCAGTAACAGTGGATCCCAATTTTCATGTAACCGTAAAAATGTTCCTTAATCACGTAGAATTCGTCTAACGTGAAAAGCAGTACTTTCTCTACCCATAACAAATTCTTGTGCATTGAACGCACAGTTGAACTAATAAAACTGAATAAAAAGAGATTGCCAACTACTTTAGATGAGTGTATCAAAGCTCCGTAGAGCTCAGTATAAAATTTTTTCTTCCAATTTTCAGATCAGTTCTGAGATCAGATTTTGCGTAAACATCCATATGAAAGTTGCAGATAAACGTAAGAATCACATTAATAAGAAAGACATTCTACTAGTTTAATACCAAGACTAAAATGTTTTAATATTAGTGGAGTATAACCACCCTACGTCATTCCTTTGCTTAGCTACCGCCAGTAGAGCTAAACGGGAAAAAAGAGTATACAGGGGGAAATTGTGGTGTCTATGATGCACAATAGAGGCACAACCGGCGGGAGTGAGGCAATGATTTTATAGGCTTGGTTTTCTTAGTTTTTGCCTTTTTTAAATTTTTAATTCCAAAATGGGTGTCCAGAACTTTAAGGTGTCAACTAAACAGATTTCTGGTGGATGCTACACTGCAGAACAATGTTAAAAGGTTCGTAGAGGAGTTCTGCAGTACAAAGAAATTGTCTCATGAAATGCAAGGAACGTGGCCCATTTAAGGATCGTCTGTGTTGCCCAAGAATCTGAACTTTGTGGACCAAGAGGACACTTGACAGATTAAAGGGGGCGAAGACCAAATTTTGGCGTGGTCAACAAGCATAGAGCGAGTCCATTGGCTATTAGGAAATATTTCACACTATTAGGAAAAAATATTTAAACACTATAGACACTGTTAGGAAAGAATTCGGAAGTGTCGGTTAATATCAAATAAGCAATTAAATACTCTTACAGGCATAAGGCTCTGCCTTAGATAACGACATCAGGCACTTTTTTATCCATTGCAAACATTTTTTTATTTTCAGCAAAATTTATCAGGGTCGAATGCCCTCCTACCAATTGCCGCCGCTGCGTTTGATCCATGTGATAAAACGGTGCGGGAAGGTCTGACGTTCTACGTACTATTGTTTATAAGTATGTTTGATGGGGACTAAAATGGCGTTCAACGACTGACCTCACTTTGAGACGAAAGATGCTTGATCCAATTTGAGACCAGTGTTTCTACATGAATCTTGTAGTAGCCAGAACAGTTACCTGTCCACTGCTTAGAAACCTCGACGCTCACTGCAGTTATGCACTATTGAACGGTCTGCCTAAGATTGCTGATTTGATACTAGAAGTTCAGCAATCCATCAACATGATCGATCAAGAACCCATTTAACGATGGCAACTTTAAACTAGAAACTTAACGCTTATGAAAACTTCAAAATTACTCTTGTTAACGTGGGTCAAAGTACTATAAATGAAGACAGCCAGTGGTTCATGAAAACATAAGAATCTATTTCCTATCTTATAAGTAATCACATATCATTCCTTTACATTTTAAACTCACAAAAGTTTGTCCGTTCGCATTCAATGCTTCGTCTAATCAATTCACCAATGCACTCACCAATGCATTCACCAATGCATTCACCAATGCATTCACCAATGAAACGTAAGAACCTTTTTACACTTATAAGTAATCACATATCATTCCTTTACATTTCAAACTCACAAAAGTTTGTCCGTTCGCATTCAATGCTTCGTCTAATTCTTTCCCCAATCCATCTACTAATACCTACTTATATTAGCGTATGGAGCCTAGACCTAATATCACGTGGCTCCACATATTACCGTATATAGAATATCAAAACAACGTGGTAACAGTTTACAACAAGTGCTATAGACTTTGCTCTGTTCTGGCCGAAAAGTTGCTGAAAGCAATGTCGTAACACCAGCAACAAAATTTGAAGAGATTAACAGAGGTACAGAGATTCCAACAGATGCAAATGAAACATTTTTGTATTAGCTGAAAGCTTTTTCGTTTCGCTTCTGATTGGTACTTAATAATTTTACATTTGTAGTGTAAATGTAAAAATGGACAATTCATGTAGATATTTTAAAAACTATAAACTATATAAGTCTGATTAAAGTGACGCTTGTAGAAAGAAGGAAAGCGATAAACAAGGCATATCTGTGAGTATAGGTGAAAGGTAATTAAAAGAAACGTGTAGAGGAAGCAAATCTTTTGTTCCTAAACAAATTGGGTGTGTGTTGGTTTGAAGTGCGTCATACCTCATCATTTTACTATCACTACGAACATTTTGTTCAATTCATACGGCTTTAGGGAATTATGCACCCTCTTATGGTTTGAGTTTATAAATAGTCGTCGTGGTCAAAATTTTGGCGTGCTAGGAAACGAATTCGGATCTGCTACAGCTGCTATTACCACTACAATCGCTATTACTACTATTACTGCCGTCTACTTTTCTATTGCTACTGCTTCGTCATTTGCCGCAGCGATACCTACTTGGGCCTAGTTCTATTTCTGCGCAATCTATATTTACGATTTCTACATCTGTTTTATTACTGCTACGAAATTCAAGCATCAATTGCCGCTTAAAAATTGTCCTTATTTGTCTATATTGATTTTGGAGTGGTGAACAGACTTTGGTTCAAGTAATCTGATGTAGATGATTTGCCATTATGCTCTGGGCACTACCCTAATTTGTTTTCTCTTGGGCTTTGGGTTAGGTAAATTCTACCTTGTGGGTTACAGTGTGAAAACACGTAAAATTTTGTTAACATTTTTAGCTTAATTTTTAAAATATCGTCACGAGATGCTTGCAACGTTTTAAAAAATTGGGCTTTACTGATATGTCAAAGAACTAATAAGCACGAGACCCTGACCAGAATCACAGCTTGCAGGGGAGGGACCAAAAAGTATTTTTGAAGGTTCATTTACAAATACAGCAGAAAAACGAGCTATTGTTACAAGCAGTTGACCTGACGAACTGACCAGTGATGACCTCTGAATATAACTCTGAGCATATGGAGTTGATTTTGGGCTCATATCTGTAGCTCTGTCTCCAGAGATTAAGCAATTACAATCTCAGCTATTTTCGGAAAGTTCTCAGAATATCGCAGTAGGCACATTACAAAATCAACCAAAAACAGGGTGAAATTAAATCTTCACGGAGTAGTTGGGCCAGAGGTTAGGAATTATATATTCATAAGATAGGATCAACCCTAAAGTGCAGAGAAGTGGTATTCGAGAGCTTTCTTGCTGAGACGGGGATCCAAAGATTATCTGAGGAAGAAAAAGGAGTTATATATACCTTTAGGTTTTATCAGCGTAGATAACTGATCTGGTGAAATTTTAGTAGGTTTAATAACAGTTAGTTTTTTTAAATTGAACAATTGTTATAGTAAAGCCTTGTCCCTGCATTCCTAACGCACATCTTGAAAAGTATAGTTAGGGTATTCTAGCGTGTCTATTTTTTTTTAATTATTAAGACAATATGATTAGAATTAGAATGAGAGAATTAGAATCTGTGAACACAGCACTCACTTTAGAGGACAATTTTGATTTTTTTTGAAAGGTTTTTGCTAGGCATGTCACAGCCCACTTGGTTGGTTTACTCTAAAAGACAATTAAAATGCAAACTAGTTGAACAGTTGGTGTAACAAAGGCCGTTTAAATTTTAGGCCCTAGTTCATTTACTGCTGAACGTTTTTCAGTGGTAGTTTCAACGACCTCTGTCTCTGGCTGCAGCCATTCTACTTACTATTTCTTCTTGAGTCACCAATGAGGGGATTTATCGACGGATTTCACTAGCTAGTTCCAGTACCTACTCAATACTGTTAAGGAGAAGAGGTTGTTGTTGAAGTTCCATCCATGTTACGATGCTCTGCAAAATCGTTGTTCTTTGACGTTCCTCGTGCCCTCTTTGCTGCTATCTCCCAGTGAGAAACAGGCCTTCCAAATTACCTTTTCTCATGTATTGCCCTAAAAAATTCCAGCTGCTGTTACCTAACTGCTTTTAATCAACGTACGTTGTCTGCTTACCCACTCCAAAACGACTGTGTTTGAGGTGTGACTTGTCCATGGGATTCGCATCATACGCTTGAGGAACAACATTTCAGTTGCTTGCAAGCGATACTCTGTTTCTTTGGATATTGTCCAACACTCTCACATCCATATTTCCGAGTAGCTAGAACATAACAGTCTAGAATTGGTGTATATATAATCCCTAATGTCAAGCTACTGAATCCCTTTACAATCCCTATTCATGCACAGGAAGACTGTGAAATTGCAAAATAATCCGCCACAACAGGAACACTGCCACTTAGAGGGCTGTGGACCTGAAGCCCCCAATTTTTGTAAAGTCAGGCGCTTCATTTCCGTCCTTTTTGTGGTGAAGTTGTGTGTTGCATATATCCTTCTTGCTGGTGCAACGACGCATGTGCTAGGCCTAAAGACAATATGATTATGTAAAGTAGCCCTTAAAGCCTGGTTCCCACTGCGGCGTAAAGCTTGTCCATGTCCATGTCGTTGTCAATGTCGATTTGTTGGCTGAGCATCTGTTTTGAGACAGATTTGAGGTTTTACGAGCTTTTACATGCGAGAATTCCTGTGAAATGGCTGATGTGTACGAACAGAGTATTGCCTTGATTCGATTGTTATCACCTCAGGGGCAAAGGACTGCCCTAAGATAAAATCTTCTACTGTGATTCAAACGACATCGCGAGGTTTTTACTACTACATTAGTTTATATGTTCATTCAAACGATCCCCACTCGTGCAATCTTCCAAAAAAGGAGCACGACAAGGCTTGTCTTGAAGAATGAAAACTTTTTCATTCTACTCGTCAAGCCTTACGCCGCAAGCAGTCACTCAAAACTAGACAAGCCAACCAGTTCACACTGTCTTGAAGCAAGACATCGACAACGACAATGACATGGACAAGCCTTACGCCGCAGTGGGAACCAGGCTTTACTGCATCTTTTGCTATGTTGAGTCAGCTCACACTACAAAGTTAAGCATATTTACTGTAAACTAAATTAAAGTAAGGAGGTAGAGTAACGTGAACAGTTTTGGGTGCCACGAAAACTGTCTATCCAGTTCTTCAAAATTGTGCTTCATTTATAGCAGCAGTCCTCGGAATCCACCGGAAACTTTGGCTACGATAAATTGCCGTCGCAGAATCCGGAAGCAAAGGCACAAGACGGCAGTTCTTTTTTTATTCAAGAGATTGTTCCTGGCACTGAAAAATCGAATTCCTGATGAATTTAGAAGTTTTATACTGCGTTTTATGGGCTGACTGTCACACCAAAATTGAGTAGGAACATGTTTTTTCAGAACCTTTTAAGGATTTT
Source organism: Carybdea cf. marsupialis auct. non (Linnaeus, 1758) (assembly GCA_010016065.2). Classification (NCBI taxonomy): domain Eukaryota; kingdom Metazoa; phylum Cnidaria; class Cubozoa; order Carybdeida; family Carybdeidae; genus Carybdea; species Carybdea cf. marsupialis auct. non (Linnaeus, 1758). The sequence continues at coordinate 7,633 of JAAAKL020002507.1, read as the reverse complement.
TGGCAATTTTTTTGCCTTCGCTATTGTTTTTGTCCACGGCAGTTATAACGGCACTGCCGAATGCCCTCGCGAATTCCGAGGGCTGTAGCAGAAAAAAATGTTTGGTAGCATTCTTTAATTTTCATCAGGCTACGGAGATCGATATTGGTCAGCTGATGATGGAGTTTTTACGAAGTAAATTACGAAGATTTGTAAACTACTTTTGGTTAACCCTGGTATTACAACATATGCTGAAAGATTCCTTTCTCTAGCACAACGGATAAAAATATTAATGAATTCAAAATGTTACCTTCAGGATTTAACTCCTTCACAATTTTGCATTCGCGTAAAGAGGTAATTGATGCTTTGAATCTTCAAGATGTTGCAAATGAATATGCGAGGAAAGGCAAAAGCAGAAGTTTATTTTCGATCGATTTTGATTTCGTTTGAGTCAGGGCGATCCACCCTGGTTCGAGTCCATGTTCTATCAGTCTAATGTTTATTGATATGTTGATCTTCTATGAGAAAGTGCTATTTTAGCTGACTCAAGCGCACTGGCCACCAAGATAAAGTTTTCTTCTTTGCCCAACCATGATGGACGACAGATTTTTAAACTATCAGAGACCCCTACTCCTACCCAACTCCCGCACGAAATATTGTGGCTGGTGCCGATCCAGCGCAAAGAATCATAATATTTTGCCACGATCAGTAGGAATAACATCGTAACGTGACATTGACACCAGTGGTGATTAAATGTTTTATATGCGTTTTTGCATTTAAATCGCAGACTTTTTCTTGCTATTTTATAGAAAATTGCATGTTTTTCATATGTTATTTCATATTCTTGATATACCCATTAAGACCCATCGACTGAGGTATAGACTGTGTAGGTAGTAGAGTGCTGTGCCGGCTATACTTAAACTCCACCTGAAAACATACTTTTGTATAATTTGGACGTAGGTCCAGTTGACTTCACTTTCCTGCATTGCAACAACCGTTGCAAATATATCACTGAATTTCCGTCTACATCTGTGTGTGGTAGTTTAGCTCCTGGAACATCCTCATTTAAAATGACTCTTGGAAGCGGGATATAATCTTTCAGCTGTCGATTGAAAGCGGTACAGGATTGTGAACATTAATGCAGAGTTTGTCATTTCAATCGTTGTGTCACTGTTTTTGTGACTTCACAAGGTGTTTACTTGGAACGGTGCTTTTAACAGAGGGGTTTCGGCCTCTTGACTCTCCAGCGGTTACACCTATATACTGTCACATATCAACACTCTGAAATTGTGTCTTTCAATTCGAACCTTTTTCTAAGCTCCCTTTGCGTTGTAGTAAACGAGACGCTGGAAATTTTAATGCGTTGATAGTATGCAAATTGCACTTTGTAGTTATTTGTATACTGTACGTTTCTCTGAGCTTTGATTCCCAACGTCTAAAAGTTTTTTAAGAAACTCATGTGGAGCAAGACTGCTATTATCTGAGTACTGTAAGTTTTGGTTTCAAATACAGGAATCTTAAAGTAATCTACTCAAATACGGCTCCACTTGACGGTGAGCACGTTTTGCGTAAAGTTCTTTCATTCGGTAGGTTCATGGATTGATTTAAGCTGTTTCACTGACATGCTGGATCTGTTTATTGCAGTTGGTTTTTGAAATTAAATACGTAACTCAAGAACGGCGCCGTGGGATAGATTTAAGTAACTTCCACTTTTCATGGAGACATAGCATTTTCTTTTTAATACGAACCAAAAAGCTGGGTGTCCTTTTTGAGGCACCAGTACACGTTTCCCTTGATTTACAATTCAAGAATTAATATCAGAAGTTTATCACTATCCATATGTACGTATGATTTTAATCTTAATCCTACGATAAAATATGTTTCGACCGTTTTATTTTGCTTATAATTTGGTCAACTATTAACACAATTTGCTATCTTATTTCAAAATCGAGAGTATGCGAACGTTCTAAAGGTTTTGCAATTTGCTTGGGGGACGATTTCTTGTTTTGCTTTTTTCACTCGTGTTTTGGCACCGCCTTGATCAGATGCTAATCTGGTAACCAGTCACGGCCGCGTAGTAGTATTTTATACCTTACCGACCTCCTTTGAGACTTCTTTATCCTGTTTTAACCACATAGCTACCATATCCGCAATTATTGCAAATAAACTTTTGTCTGTTGTGTATCTTAGTAAATACGGAGCGAAGTTTTAATATCAAAAGGTGAATGTGACAACATGACTCTTTCAATGGCAGGTAAAACTTAATTTTATTATGGCTCTACTAACCATCATCTTTCGGAGCAGCTGCTGTATGTAATCTGACACATACTTCATACCAACGGATTAACAACTTAAAGAAGTTCCTTCCAGTCTTCTACGCTAGTTATTCTTTTTGTTTCGTACCTGTTTCATACATGTTTCATACGCAGCTTTGTCTACCTCACCTTAGAATTAAGTGTACGTTTTATTATTCCTGTCACAACTCATGTAAGAGGACTCAAAGAGATCAATGGAAGATAAAGTGATCAATAAGCTGTGGTGATTTAAAAGGCATTTCATTGACAGGTCAAAGACTACTATAATAAACTCATTCGTTTGGACTGCAATTGTCATTGGAAGCAAACTGTTATACGTTTTGATATAGGTTATTTTTAATGTTTGGTATCCTCACTTATATCACTTACGTATCAATGAGAAATTGTAAGAGTTCGCAAATGGATATAATGTGAAAGTTGGTAAATCAAGAGTGTTGTACGCGGTGATTTCAAAGGGGTATACCAATAATGAAAATCCTGTGTCATCACTTTGTAGCGGTGTTGGCGTCCTCCTCCAGAAAATCTAAAAATGTTTACACTTAGAAAACCTGCTTATGCCATTTATTGTCGATTATCACATTCTGTCACCCAAAGATTTGCTTTCTTCAAAGTAAGACAATGGACCATTTTAATGATCATTATCCTGTCGTTCCCTAAATGCGGCACTGAGGATGACTCAAGTGGTATCAAATATCTGTGATTTTCTTGTTGGTACAAGGGAAGTAGCAGTGTCATCTTGTTCACCTCTGTAGTCAGGACATAGAATTTATTGTTTTCATCCCTTTCCATTATTAGCGCGTACCGTCGAGCCTTGTTTTAGAACTAGAGAGACAATACAGCAGTATCTTTGCTTTGATTCTTAAATAACCTAATGAAATAAAAAAAAATTTCTGACAGTAACAAACAAAAGAATTAGATATTATAGATAATTTCAGCATCAATTGGCTCAAGTCGAGACCCGTTGTAATATGTAGAAGTTGTGCTTTCCCCCGCCAGCTTTGGGGTTATTGGTAACCAAGTATTAGGAGATGATCAACTTTAGAAAATCATTATAGGAAGTCTTGAAAACCTGTAATAAAGTAACCTACTGTTAATAACATGCAATTTAGTCAGTTGCGATGGCTAGTGATTGAGAAAATAACGCCCTTTTGTTTTACCCTGGATGTATCACAAGTAGCTTGATGTGATTTTTTCTCAAGACAGGCACCATTAACAGAATCGGTATCGCTTGAAAGTCTGACAAGTGACTTTAATATTAAGTTGTACATAAGATATTCACTCAAATTGGTCATTCGATTTTTATTATGCGGCATTTATAGTTTTGTTCTGTAAGGGTTTGTGTGTCTCTATGGTTTTATTTCCCTTTATTTGTCATGTGTTTAAATTTGTTTATCAAGCACTGAAAAGATTTGCTATTTTTTGACAAGTACGACACATCGTCTGAGACGCATTTCCATTGTTCAGTTTCAGGGACTATGCTCTTTGTCTTCTTTACTTTTTAGCAGAAAAAACATTACCATTTAAAAGGGTTGGCAGGTAAAGACCCAGAGCGCATGATCGGAGCTGCCCGTGCACTTGTATCTCTATATTGTGATGAGCCAGAGCATGAATTTTGTTGTATTTTAAATTATCGATGTAAGGCTATTTATGTCATTTTCCTGGTTATCCTTCCTTGCAGGTTAGGTAAAAGTCACGTGACAGCTTTGCCTGTGGCGCCTGGTGACATCACTGGTCTAAAGAGAGGCCAGTGCAACTCTTACATTTGTTCTGCTGATCAAGGTTTTGTGGACGGAAAACATCGGACTTCGACCGACACGACGAAGGGATGTGTACTGAGATGCTTTCGTCCTCGAAATGCGAGATTTCTGGTCAACTTTGAGTTGATAAACTTTAACTACTACCCGTACATACTATCCACGATGCCAGATGGAAGAGTTTGCCCAGACCAATTTCGCGGTTATCTCTGGAAGTGGACGAACTACATCAAGGGCTACCAGAAAAGATGGTTCGTTCTGTCGAATGGATTGTTCTCCTACTACAGGTCAGAACTGCACTTTATTTTGTCGATAATCTATCTTATAGTATCTGAGTAGATTAGCTGGATAATAAATAAAATTCTGCGATTATTTCCGTTCGAACTGCGAGTACTGTGAAGAGGATATTTTCTGGAAACATTGGCACAAATTTGAACGGTCACACCGAGATTGGATCGCTGTGAGCCAAAGAAAAAAAATGGTTATCTATTACCCAAGGGCTTCACACTTGGTTTTAAATAGCAAAATACGTATTTTGGCAGGAGCTGAGAGTTTAAGGGAAGTTTACTTCAGATGCTATTATTGGCCGTTTAGCTTCACGTTTACAGTTATCCTGCCTGGAGTCACCACCGTGTGCTCGCATTTGTTTTGCATTCGGCCACGAAATTCCCGTCAGTGAGATTGCAGATTCGTTTTACCTTATAGTGCGACTCTGAAACTACGATTTCTATGGCGATAAAATTACAGGCTGGATTTTGCGACCCTTATGTAAGCAATCGCCGTACAAGGTGTGTCGTTTTGTGGTCAGTATGCTTGTGCTAATAGCCTAGGCATGAGACTATGCACCCAACTAAAATTGGCACCGGATTGTGATACGGTAAATTGGTTCGAGGTCTCGTGTTCAAGAAATTTATAAGGCCGGGCAGTCAGAAGATGCACTGTCTCCAACACGTTTTTATGAAGGCCTCTGTATTTTAAGAGTAAGACAAATAAGTATAAATTATGAACGGTAGCAGCTTATGTCTTATTCATTTGAGAGGGTTATGACTCGTTTGGCCAATTGTAGCTGATTTAAGATCGTCATCAGAAATCAGTCTTACGTTGAGAACGCTTTTAAATCCTGGTAATGTATCCATTATTGAACCTTGATCACTTCCTCGTATATTAATAGCGTTGGCACGTCACAAGGGTAATTGCTGTTAGCTTACCTGTCGTGTATTGAATACATCCGCCGAGGATTTGCGCAAGTTACCTGGTAATTGAGCATTTAAAAAGCAATGATAATTGATACACTGTCACTTTACCACACATCAAGTATAAACAACCTCTCTAGCCCTAAGAAATTTGTAGTTACGTTTTTAGTTATACCTGCCGCTTGACATGATCCATTTAAACCTTGTGTAGGGGACCAAGCAAGTTAGTGATGACACGTATTAGCGGGGAAAATATAGGTAGTTGTTACAGTATCATAAATTGCTGACTGCTGTAGTATCACTTTAGTGTAACCATGCCCACAGGGCCCATTGTCAGGTTTCTGTGCGAGTCCTCATTTCATCTGAAACAGATGAATGATGCCTTTATAGTATGTCGCTGAAATGTTGTTTCTCCTGTGTTTGCCTCTGAGTTTGTGTTGGGGAATTTCTAAGATCCTTACATGCTTAAAGACATAAGCTCTTCAAGAATCTTTCATGGTAGTTTTTAATTCCCTCTGTAGATGATTAGTCAGCATTATACTGCTTTAGCTAGATCTTTTTGACAAAAGATTAGGTGGCTAATAATCAGATACAGATAGTCACTGTGCCCACCCTTTGAATTTTTCTGAAGCATAGCTTGCAGGATCAAATATGTAAGATTGCCAAACATAAGCAATGGCTGAACTGAAAATCAGGTGTGCTTTGATCACCTGTTGATGTTGGAGGGGGCAAATTTGTATCACATGTTTGATATTGCAGATTATATTATGGAAGGATATGCTATTTTGGAACTGTATAAAAGTAGAAAGTTTATGTAGGATCTTTTTGAATTACAGCTGTGACCTCTTCTTTTATGTCAAGCTGCACTGTTGATTAAAAATGTTTTCCAGGACAAAGATGACCTGGAAAGGTATAGTGTTGAGGTCTGGGTGCATAGTGACAAGTAGTGGTACCCATACTAAAATATGTTGGGAAGAAATCTGTGTCAGTTTTATGTAAAGAATGACCTTTGGTATTCATGTCACTTAAACATTGCAGATTGGGAGCATAACACAGTAGAGTGATCCATTACTTGGTTACATGTACTCATTTGCTTACATATATGCTCTTTTGAGAACTTCTACTAGAGAAGTTATGATTACTTGGTTATCAAAACATCATGCTAGAAAAGACATACCAGGCAGGTCAAAAGCACTGCAAGTGGTAGAGGTACAAAGATGGTGTTCTGACTTGATTTGAGCTACCAAAATTGTACACACCCCTACCATTCAGGTTTAGAGACTGATAGCATGTCAATGAAACCAGTTGTTATTGTTTTGAGTAATGGGGCTGCTTTTACACAGGCACAGGTGCACCCACATAAGCACATACTCACTAGATTATATTTATGCTTAGCTGTTGGTCTTCATGAATCCTAGCATCAAATAACAGCTTGAAAGTAATTATGGACATAAGACAGATGTTGGGACAATTTAGGCCCCTCTGGGCAAGAATTTGGAGGCATTGGAGTAAATTTAGGGATGCACTTCTTATGTTGACTTGTTTGTGAATGTGGAGCTAAGACTAAACTCTACTAGGCTTGTGTATATCCATAGTTTTATGCTGCATGGAAACGAGACTTAGCTGGTTGAAGACGTAGTGATAAATAATAATAGTGATAAAATGGATATGTTGTACCAGTTGGAGCAGTAGAGCTCCCATTCTAGTAGTGGAAGAAGCTCTGTTTATGTAGTAGGTTTAGCCGTTCATGAAAAGTAGAATATAATGTTTTGCTAGATAGATGTAGACCTTTCAACGTTTAGTAAGAAGGTAGCCAAGAGAGACATAGTATGTAGTGATCACATATAATCTAACAGAAGGAAAAGTGGGGACTGGCAAAGGGCTAGGCAAGTGAAGGATAGTAAATAGATAGTTGTAAGATGATATCTAAACAGAAAAATGAATGCTATTTTTAAAGTGAATGAGTGTGAATGTTAGTTACAAATAGACAGCCCCCACATATCGTTGACTTTTTTTATCACCAGTGTGATTAGACAATGTGGTGATAAGGATAAAGGGGAAGGTATATATTATTTCTAGTCTGTTAAGGCAAATATTCATCAGTTATACCAAAAAGCTGGGCTCTCACTTTACCGTGATAGAGAACCAAAGGTTTAAAATATTTAGGTCTACATACTGCGTCTGCAGGCCAAAAAACACATCAAACATTCACATGCAAGAAAAAAAATTGAGATGATATATATGTATAGATATATATATATATACTTTATATATATCTATATCTATATAGATATATTTATATATATCTATAAAGTTATGATGGACTCTCTCGTCGAGTTCGACGCATGAGGGCCACAAATTTACTTTGTTTCACTCTATTTACAATGTTTGT
>JAAAKL020002506.1:0-25847 GCA_010016065.2 Carybdea cf. marsupialis auct. non (Linnaeus, 1758) | reverse complement strand
AGAAGCAATAAATAAGCAAAAACACGAGTTGAATTCTGAACAAAAAAAAGTCCTTCTTCCTCCAACAAGTCTCAAAACGTACTGACAAAAGACAAACATCCAAGAAACTTTACAAATTGCTTAATCCGTTCTATCTCATTAGCGTAGTAGTGTTTGTTCTGTCGGTAAGTGCGACCAAAGGGAAATGCAGTCTGCATATGGTAGCACCTCAGTTGATCATGGAGAAAACATCAACTTACTATACTACAATACATTGAGAAATTAACACTACTTTCCTTAAGTAAATATAAGGCCAACAAAAGGGTAGCTTGAACCTAAACTTGCATCACTTTAACACCCTTCGACTTGGCAATGCAGGCTAAGACTTGCTACTCCCCCTCTATAAGCGACAGTATAAATTACTGTACCCGAAGGATCTAGGTTTGCTCTTCGGTATAATAGGTCTTGCAGAGAATATCGAATTAAAAGGACATTTCATTACTAATAAACCCAAAAACAAGGTTGTTTGGCATCATTTGATCAAGGAGATCAATAGATACAGCAGGTTAAGATTTAAAATGCAAATCCTTTTTATTTCGTAGATAATCGCTGCAGCAAGGGATGTCACTACAGAAACTAGTCCATACATGAATGAGGAGGCAAATACGTGTTTACTATCAAAGCTGGCCAGGGTTCAAGACGATAAATATGGCAAAGGCCTAAGCGATGACGCTTTAATGGCCAATGCGATTATCTTGTCGACCGCAGGGTATGACACTACAGCCACATCTCTTACTTGGATACTTTATCTGCTCGCGACTCATCCACAAAAACAGGATAAGCTAAGAATGGAAATACTAAAGGCAGTTGGAAATAAACCTCGTTTATCATTGCAAGATCTGGAGCAAATTCCATACCTCCTGGGTGTGATAAAGGAGTCAATGCGGCTTTTTCCAGCAGTGCCAATTATAACTAGAAGAGTTCAGGAGAATGTTACACTTGGAGGTATAGATATACCAAATGGGTATGATATCTTTATTCCACTTTATAGGCTGCAACGATCAGAGGAGTATTGGTCAGATCCGCTGCAGTTTCAACCGGAAAGATTTATGGCACCAGGTATGTATATTATTGACAAGAGAGGGTTTGAAGTAATCAGAGGAGTTGTTTTGGAGTTATCAGAAAAATCAGGACATTTGGTTAACTTTCTAAACTGAGCTCCGAAAGTAGAGAGAAATGAGCGCGTAATCATGCTATTAATTACTAAAAGGCCACTCATGAAACTGAGATGATAAATTCCCTTATAAACTAAGGTTGTATTGTGGGTTGGTGGGTGGGTGGGGGTAGGGGTGGCATGTCTTCCTTTGGTTGTTATAGACTGAAAATTTAATGTAGGTGGAGCATTTAGTCGCTCATTCGGCAATATTGACTTTGATTATAATTTCCTGCTTTTCATTTTCATTTCGCTCCAGCGTTCACCGAGTGAGACATAAGTTGTTGTAGTCTGTAGTAGAGGTTTAAGAAGTTGTTGATAAAATAAAACTTCAGTTAGCTTAAATTTTGACTTTATTAAGATTTTACAGCATAACTACTTTCATTAAGTTTAGTATGTTTTATTTCCATACTATAGTAGGGGTCGCAGGGAGATACATCTCCCATTTACAACATGAGAACGGATTTTTACATTTTGAACACTTCAATCGCATTCGAGAACTGTGGGAAAGCATATGCCGTGTGAGGCGCCATTCTGACCCGCACTCAATGCCACATTCCTCACAAACCGTGCTACTTTCATCTCCTGGCGAAAGAGGTTTCTCACTAACGTGCTTCTTCATGTGTTCTTTTAGTTTATTGAGGGAAAAGCAATTCATATCACAAATATCGCAAACTGAGGGGTGAACTATACGTGCAGCTGACCTGTGAATCTTCAGGTGTTCTTCGAGGAGGTTAGCCTCCATGAATTTGTTCGTGCATAAGCGACACGTATAGATATAAGGGAAAGATAATTCCTCCTCTGCACCATCTCTTGCGTTCACAACGCGTCCCTCCCTCTCCTTAAACGCATGCCGTTGCAATTCAGCAGAGTCGTTAAAACCATCAGAATCGTCCAATGACTTACCGTCTATCTGCTGGTCCACGACGGCAACATCACTTGAAGCAGCAGTTGTTCTTCTTAATCCTCGTCTTTTCTTAACAACTTTTGTCTTCCGGATTCTGGAAGTCTTTCTGTTGAATATCTCAGGGGTTTCGGTTGGGCTATAATGCTCATGTTGCTTTTTATGGGCAAAAAGTCTCACTTGAGAGTAGCAATTCACACCACAAACACCACAAACTGAACTTTGCCGAAGTGAAACGGAATTGTGAATCCTCATGTGTTCTTTAAGGAGTACTGCTTTATCAAATCGTCTTGTACATAAGTTGCAAGCATGTGTATTGATGCAGAGGGAGTCTTTATTTGAACTTGCACTCGAACTTTCAACATCCAGCAATTTCTCCTTGACCTTTGCCTGTGACTGTTGCATATTATCCATAGTATTGGACGAATCTCTCTGTTCAGCTGACGCGGAATTACCATGTTGTTTTTTATGAGCAACTAGTGTACTTTTACTATAGAAATTTATACCACATACATCACACGCTATAGCTTTGCACCGTAAATCGAAGTTGTGTATCTTCAGATGTTCCTCTAGGAGTACAGCCTTCTGGAATTTTCTTTCACACAAGTGACAGTCGATAGTTGTGACTTTGCGAGCCTTTCTTCGTTTACGTCCCTTAACAGTTGCCGGACCCTCTATGCTCTTACCGTTCTTTGCCCCTGAATCGTTCAATGTTTTTGAGTTTTCGCATACATCCACCTTATTTCTCACGGCAGAATTGTGTTGCTTTTCATGAGAGATAAGCCATTTTTTGCTAAAACAATTCACACCACAGACACCACACACAAAACAAGGGTCGCGTGAGGAGGCCTTGTGTACTTTCCGGTGTACTTTAAGGTGTATAGCTTTGAAAAATTTTCTTTTACAAACATCACACTGGTAATCGCTTTTCTTATTTTGACACGTTTCTAAGCTATTGCAGTTTTCGTGGGTGGATATAGAAATTTCATCCGATGCTTGACGCATGCTTGAATCATCATCTCCGCTGCCTGCATCGCCTGCAGCTGATTTCACACCCGTTAGTTCATGCTCTGGCACTTCCTTGTCGATTGTGAACAGATCTTTAATCTTCACTGTACCTCTGCAATGTGCACCTACTGTACTGGTGCTACGTGAACCTTTGGCACTGACAGCTGCAATTTTTGATATCTTTATGCATTCCTGATCTTCTTGGCGAAGTTTTTTACTTCTAAGAGAGTATCGTCGACCTGTAGTAGAAACATTTGGAGAATCGCCCAAAGATATACTATCACCCATAATATGCATTCCCATCTCTATATCGTTAGGTTCTAGGTTTCTCGACTCTCCCGTTACGTTTATACTTTTACGAGAGATAAAGTTGCTACAAATCGAGTTTGTAGTGTCACAGCCTTCAGACTCAGATTCCTCAGCTACTGCAGTCCCACAATTGTCGTCATCCACAACTCCATTGGGGTTGATCGCTTTCTGTGTTCCATCAACAGCTTTTCGCACATCTTCTCCTTCACTTTCTATGTGCGAGACTGTAACTTGACAAACACCTTCACGGTAAGTAGAGATATCATAACATTCATCTTCTTCAACTTCCGCGTCCTTAGTTAACGCTTGCGCTTGTTCCTTCTCTTCAGACCAAACGGTGTTCTGAAAGGGTTCTTTATAGCTTACTTCATCTATGTGGTGAGCTATGGCATTCGATAACAGAACACGAGGCTCCTCGTCCACTAAATCGCTGATAATTCGTGCATCCGTTTTTCTTTCTAGGAATTCAGAAACACTTGCCCCCGTATTCGATACACGTTGACCTAGAAAGCAAACCCAAACAGAACTAAGTAGTAACATGGAGTAAGGGGATAAGGATTTAAATCGTTTTTTAAAAAAACATGGTACTAAAGGTAGTTTCTTTCACGATGATAGAAAAATGATTATCAAAATGGTGGCAGCGACGCTATGATACTAATTTGGGTGTTGATAATAAGTATAATAGCAGTGAAGATGACTATAATGGTGATAATAATGATGATTATGATAATGATGAGGTTTTTCGTGGCATACTCGATTTTGAGCGTATCACGATGATTATGGTAATAATGATGACTATGATGGTGATTATGATGATCAAGCCAATGATGACGTTGACGAAGTAATAATGACGATGATTGTAATGATGATAATGATGACAATGGTGATGACGATGATGATAATGGTGATGATGATGATGATGATAATGGTGATGATGGTGATAATGGTGGCGCTGCTGCTGATGATAATGGTAATGCTGTTGATGATGACAACGGTGACGATGATTACGATAATGATGATAGTGGTTATGATGAAAGTGATGAAAGTTGATTCAATGACCCGAACTAAACACATCAATTTCTGACTGACCCATTGTTTTCGCATCACGAATTATCAACAATACTTCAAAAACTGTTTAACCTGCAAATGTTCACAATTACTTGACAATGACAGCGTTTATCAATAGCTTCTTAACAAACAACGGGAATTTTTCACACACGGGATAAAAATGCTAAAGTACGTTGAACACTTTCAGCTTTTTCGAACAATTGAATCAGCAGAACTTTTCATTTATTATTTTAAACTACACGAGGCATTTATCTAATCGGAACGAGGCTGATATGATTTATCGTGCCGCCTGAAATCACAAACTCGGTCGGGAACGAATTGTGCAGAGAAGAAGATAACTAGCATCCAGTGAATGTCACTCTGAACAGTTACTTAATAATGATAATGATGATTATTATGGGCATGATAATGATAACAATGACGATGTAGATGATGACGATGATGCTGATAATAATGGTGATGATGATGTTTATGATTATAATAATTACGATGATGATGATGATGATGATGATGATGGTGATGATGATGGTGATGATGATTATAATAATGATGATGATGATGACGATGATGATGATGATGATGATGATGGTGATGATAATGGTGATGATGATGATGATGATGATGATAATGATCATAATTATTGTGATGATGATGATGATGATGATGATGATGATGATGATGATGACAGGGATGATAATTGTGTTCATGATGGCTATTGATGCTGGTATTGATGACGATTGTTATGATGGAAGTAACTTTGGTAATAATAATGATGATGACAGTGTCAGTGATCATGTAGAATATAATAAAAACAATAGTTGTATATCGGTCGTGATAAAGAAAGTGTTCGTAATGATACGAAAGTTTTTAAATAGCTGATGTTGCCACGAAGGAACTAGTGAGCAATAGAATCAAAAACTTCTGTTCACATTATTAATTGAAGTCACTGATTCAGTCGATTATAAGATATCGCTTTGTAGTTAACAGTTTATTTGGTGTCCAGAGTTTGAAGTCATTAGCTTACAAGTTAGTAAAATGTATCATACGCTGTTGCAAAATTGCCATCGAGTTAATTGGGCCGATTGTGAGGGTCGGCCTGGCAATTTATTTAGGGATTTATTCTTGTTACTTCATCCTAAGAGAATGATGTTTCTAGTCAAAGTCCTGAACATCGCCACAAGAGGGGTGTGTGCTACCTGCGGAGGACTTTATTGCCCTTATTATGTTATCTATCATCATCATCCGTTAATGAAGAGCTGCAAAATGCTTCTGTAAAACTCTACTTCCCTCGCTTACCTTACTCTTGTACTTCTCACTGCGTGACTTCTTCCATCGTCATGTATGCTTACTTCATTAATTCTTTTTAACCCCCCTACACTTGTCTTTGGTCCTCAATTTGTTCTCACCTCGTCATGTCAATACGAACTGACCGCGCGTTTACAATGTTCTGAAGTGGACGGACCTGAGACAATGAAGACAACGACCAGCGTTGACTTAACTGCAATACTAGTCAACCGACAATATGAAAGTAAACGAATAAGAGTCAAGACAATGCAAGTAATCGCAGGATGCACTTGTTTCGTATTTTAGAAAGTTTAAGCAAGATATTAGTGGACTTTGTGGCTCTGGCCGAAGAAAAGAACTTTTCGGGAATTTTGACATCTTGCTGTTTTAAGTCTTGACATAATCAATTGGGAACAATTCAGAAAACCCTTCGTTACATGATGACTTCCTCCAATAATGCACCGGCTACCGCAGAGTTGAATAAGTAGTAGGCTGTATGTACCATGAGTGTTCTTTAGCAAAAGAAATTATCGAGCTAGGAAACGTATTTTGCCCCATTACTTCACAACACGACATCGAGTGCACATGCTTCCTGCGGAGAATGTAGATTGACATGAGATCCCAGACCTCGACAAGGTAAGTGTAATAGTTCTGCGATTATGGATGGAAAGTCGTTTACAGTCTTGTATGACCGGCATTGGCTAATTTCGATTGACAGTTACCCAAATCCTACTCAATATCTGTTGTTCTCAACACGTAAGAGATGATTTATGCTTATCTTAAGGTCCTCCTTTACAAACCATCCACTTGGAAAGTTACACTGATTTAAAATGGCGACACGACAGAATGTAACGGTCAGACATTTATAAGTATTGGGTTTAAGCTTTCTTTACAACGAAAGAGAAGATAGGGGACGGAACGTAATTTCTATATTGTAAGGGTCGTTTAGCCATATAAAAGCACAACTTTTCAGGAATGGAGACTTTCTTGTGAATTAAAAACCTTAAGTATAGTGACCTCATAAAGACGAGCAATTTTGTATAACGTATCCCTGCTACAGCAATAACATTCCATGTCAGTAATTGCGAATGGCCTGATTTCTCACAATACCGATCCAAGTAAACCTGTAAGCTTGTGTCATATTAATTGAAAAGAGAAGGTGATTTTAAAACATCTGCTTTTAAACAGGAGCTCTTCCATTATTTATTGAAATATTATAATTGCCTATAAATTTTTCAGACAAATATCAACATGCACCAGAAAGAGAACAAACGAAACGCACTCATAATCACGAGAGCAGTAAAAATCTCGTCATCAATTGGAAACAATAATACAATACTCAAACTAAATAAGCTACTTGTTCTTTCCTGCAATGCAACATGTTACCTGTTTTCAGTCCTAGACGCAATACCCAGATAAAGTGCTAACTTTCCGCAACTTTGGAATCAAAGGAGTTGAGTTCATTTGTTTCCAAGCCGTTCTCCCATAACAACGTATTTGTTAATTTTCCACAATTAAACATGCTATGAGTAGTTTCAAATGCCCAGATATCTACCATGTAGAGGTTTATACTCAGAAACAACGATGTCAGGCTCTTTACAATGTTTTTCAATGTCTTTAACGTTACACCCATAACAGATCTGCAAATTTACAATTGACTCCCTTAATAGAAGCTAGTCTAACTCTGTCCTTCCTTTTTGAAAAATGTTTCGTGGGCTCATCCGGATAAGCAAGTAAATACTTTCCTAGCAATTTGGTTGATTTGTTTGTTGCAAACAAATGTTGGAATTTTTGGTATTACAGCAAGGGGAACCTGCTAATTATGCACCCATGTTACAAAGTAGACGTTAGGTTATCTTGATTGCATTTGGAAGATTTGAGTCCTTGACCTTAATCTTTTTAACGGCCCCGCTATTTGGGCCTGGATTCAAGGAAATGATGAAAAGAGCGAGAGTGGAGCAGAGAAATGCAATGAATACAAGGAAGTGGCAGCAGTGTGTACACTGTAGAACGATTTGCCTTCTGTTAATCTATGTTGAAGGAGATTTAAGGACGTCTGGAACAAATCATCTCTTCTCACTGTCAGCAGAGGGGCAAATTAAAATAGTAATTGCTAACAGCAATAAAACAGCAATTTCGGATGCTCTTATTTGCAGCATCATTTTGACATAAGAGAGTGAGTCTTTATTTAGTGGACATTCTTGGATATACTAAAGAAATGAAGGAGAGCAGACTAATAGGACTAATGCATCGAAGGACCTTTCCTTCGTTTGCTGTCATTTTTTATGTTGACAGAGTTATCTGACACAACTTTATAGATGCAGATTCTAATATCTTGGTATCTTTGAAGATTTGACATCCTCGCTACAGTCTAAGCAAATGGGGACCCTATAAAGCTGTACAGTAGCCAAAACTCCATTGCTCCCAAAATGTTTCTTCCTAGCAAAAGCCCCTCAAAAGGGAATACATCCAGCTTTTCAATGTCTTCAGTTATCAAAATTACATCTTTTGATGCACAAAAAAAGTCTCGTCCTTACTGTCTCTCAATGCTAATCACATTGCAGTTCATCACGAAACAATTTGAAGTCATTAACTGCAGACAATGTCATCTTACCTTAAAACCAGAACAATAATCTGGTAATAATTTCAGTCTGATTAGACAATCGCATTATATTCATCTCTTCACTATTCTGCCATTTTACTAACTTTGAATGCCTTTGCACGGATTCAGAAACGCTTGAAAATCTGCGGTCACACTGTCAAGCCACTAATCACCAACTTAAGACACACGTGAAAAAGTTTGTTTAAGTTCAATTTGTTTTCTGCTAATAACAAGTGCAATGATCTGATTGACTTTGTTACTATCACGAAGAAGTACTGGATGCCATTAGTCTCCGAAGTTATCAAGGAAAGAGCATGACATCATATACAAGTTACAAGTAAGAGGCCTTGAGACTCCATACGAATTGATTAACTATGTCTGTCTACTACTAAGGAGCTTGAAATTGTTAGTCTGTAATAATTCTAGTTTTATTCTCGGTTTGCAAGAAACTGTTACAATGAACCAATCGCTAAACAGTTTTTAAACGTAAACTTTAATAAAGTTTTTTAAGGCATCATCGATCAAGAAATTAGGAAGCATGACAATGTCCTGTTTGACTTTGTTTCATGATATGGGTCTAGGATTGGCATTGAGAGGGGTTGGTTCTTATGATTGATGTTAGGTGAAAATAGCAACAGTATGTAATCTTCGCGGTATTTTTGCGGACAAAAACAAAGCGGCTTACTTTAAAGAGCCAAGCATCGCTTTTCTCTTTGTATTGAAAGTTTCAGTTCAAACTATGCCAGTCGATCATGGATTCACCCCACTGAACAACGGTCAGAAACTACACTCGCTTGAATTCGTCTCCCCTCGTTCAGCAGGAGATCAAATTTCATTATGGCAACTGTCCACGGACGATGAGCGATCTGTAAAAGCAAATCAACCAGACTTGGTATTTATAGACAGCAGGGTAAATGGAAACCCTTCACAGCTTTGATGTGAAAAGAGACGATGGAATTGTAGATTAGAAATTTGCCTGGTATCACAGACGATCTCCCTTACTCCCGAAGGAAAAGACTCATGTCTCATTTCTGGACAAACGAAAGGTAACAAGTAATTGACAAAGGCAAACTTGCGATTAATTGGTATTCGGTGATTCTTACAACTGATTTGACCATCTAAACGAAATTGCGCATACTTTTTAAAATGTCAACTCTCTTTTGCTAATAAGTAGGTATTGTACTGCTAAATTGAAATCCACGAAGGAATTAATTGTGCTCGTTTCTATCCGATGTGTTTGAATCAATTGCAGATAAAGATTACTACAAGGTTTTTGAAAATATCACATTCTATAACGCGCCAGTAAATTGTTTGCCAATTTCTATTGAATAATAAGTGAAGAGTACGTCTTTAAGGATAGGGATGCGCCGACTTGGCTTGTCTACTATCAGGAAGTATTTGTACACAAAGGAACCGTATTCTTCACTCCATATCTAATCTCTTCATGTAAGACGTTACGACATTCTCAAATTATTTTTGATGACATCTTTTTCGAGCATTAATATAGTAAACTCTCATTCACAAAAGTGTTACTAGAGTTGAGGGGAATAAAGAAAAGAGACAGATAGTGGGAAGGAAAATAAGATAGTAAGGGGTCCTGCAGCACTTAATCGCATCACTTGCGTAAAACGTAATACTACGGTGAGTTTACTCGAAAACTCTCCAAAGCCCTACGTGTATAGAATTACCGAGAACAAAACAAATAGTAAATTGGCAAGTTGTTTGAACTTCAAAATCTTTTCATGGTGATTAGGTATTTCATAACCATCCGTATCAGCGATAGCTTTCAGCTCGCTTCATATGAATTGTTGTTGATCAATGTTGCTATTACGGATGGCCTAAGCTTAACTCATATCTTTAAGATTAAGGAATCGGTTTGTCTGCAGTCAGGTTTAGAAACCATAGCAAGATAAGGGACTTCAATACATAAAGATTAGGAAAGTTGGTTTTCTGTACTGTTATAATGTGACAAGATCTTTGACAGGTTAGTCTGTATCCCACTATTGGGTGACAAAACGATTTTACGGGAATCTAAGCAGCTAGTAGGACTCCAAACTTGTGCTGTAAATCATCGCTTGCATTAATAACGAATAAAATGGAAGATTGATTACCTTGACATTGGTTTTATAGGAATCCCCTGTCTATCTCAGATTCACGATTAGGTTAAGATTGATGATGCACATATTCTGTCCAAGAAATATAGAGGTGGGGAGGTAAGATAGGACTCCCAAATAAAGTTAATATGAACGGGAATAAGGAGATGAAATGACCGTCGATGAAAGGTCTATTTATGTTTTCACCCAACAACTAGGGAATTTTCGAGAATGGAAAGAAACGGCCGTTGTTGACTTTCTTGTTCGTCTTTTTATCCCCTTCACCTAGTTGTCAATGTCAATGATATGAAGACAATTCCAGGGTCAGAGGAGACAGTCGACGGCATGAAGTCGACAAATCGTAAGCGAACTCTCAGTGGCAGCGGAGCACAGCCAGCAAGCCGTCGCGAACAAGTCCATTTGACTCTGCAGTGGTAAGTTACGTTGATATCTCTTTACCCATTAAATTTGCCTGTACCTTGGTCTGATAAATAATTTAAGAATGACATGAACTGGTTTACATCAATAATTGTCTGTGAATACCCCGTTTTGGTTTTATTGCGCCAATGGAAATATTGAAGGTTATGATTGAGGTTCATAACAACTGTTAGGCATTAGGAGAAATAATTTGATTACCGAACACTTTATAATAGCACGTCTGCACACTCCTATGAAATGTTACTGTACAATTCAAGTTGACTGATTCTGTGCAAGAATGTTTTATGTATATTACCACTTAAAAATAAGATCATTGTAATTTACCCTTTCCCTTTGCTAGAATTGTGATACTTTAGATCTCTGTTATGATATATTTTCTTCTGGTATCTTTTAAAACAGATCATTGTGCGTACCAAGAACACTGTTGAAAATTACCCTGTAGCTCAACACAGTGCAAAGACTTCCACGCCCTAATCCCGACTTGCTTCATATTTCTAAGATGCTTAAAAACCTTGACTCAGTTTAACGAAGTAGAAGTTTAACCAAAAACATAGGTAGACCTTCATGGGTCTAGGTTAGACTGGTGGCGGAAGGGGGGATAAGAAACGGAGATAAGAGTAACATGCTTCTCCTTAACACATAGAGTTGAATTCATGTAACAAAATCCTACTTCTAAACATCGATGTCACCATTGGCACCAAAAAAGGTAAAATTAAAGTGGTGCATAATTCATGATCGGTTTTATCTAAAATTCAAAGTATGTCATATATAGCGCTTGCGACGGTGACATTCTTTCACTTAGTACAAACCCCTTAAATAATTCCAATTTTAAAATCTTGAAAAGTAAAACTCTAAGAATGTACAAGACATCTGCCGGTGAAATGATCTTTCCGTAGAAAGTAAAGGCTAAAACAAAATGTCTGTAAATTCAAATGAGCACAAAATTTGTTATTTTCAATCGTTTACAAATTTAATGGATTGTTTAGTACTAAATTTTCTTTATTTTCGATCATTGTCACTGATCTCTGCTTTATTTTACTTGAAAACTTTCAAACCTTAATGGAGAAATTCTGTTTGACACGCAAATATTCGGGTAGGCCATAAAATTAGCATACATTTTTATGCCGTGTAAAGTGCGCCATCAACAGCTAAGCAGATAAAAGCAGAAACTCGATCAGAGATCAAGAAATTCTTTTCACCTAGTTTGGTCATCATTTCAGACAGCGTCGCTTCAGTATTTCTTTTACCTCCTTTAAAAGACTGTGTTATACCTCTATAGTCTTCACTCAGTTTATGTTTATTATATTGATGTTTTCTTATATTTACTTGTACGTCTGAAATACATCTAAGTTAGATATATGTCACGAGGTTTTCTATTCTCACCATTAATACCCTACAACTACATGTATTCTACACCATTCCCCCTGAGACACAAATCAAAGTTATGGTTAACGGATGTTACCATTTCATACCCTTGAGGACAAGCTGAACCCGAAGTTATTCCTATTTAGTCCAATTTATTTAATGTTAAAAAAATGTTAATAACTGATGTTGCCTATCTATGGGACTTGATATGAGTGCATGTTAACAAATTACCAGCATATCCTACGATAGATGCATGTTATACCTATGAGAGATGCACGTTATACCTATGAGAGATGCATGTTATATAAGTGAAAGGTGTATGTTATAACTATGAAAGATGCATGCCAGAGCTGTTAGAGATGCAGGTTATAACTATGAGAGATGCATGTTATAAATATGAGAGAAAAATGTTAGACCAATGAGAGATGCACTTGATACGTATGAGAGATGCATGTTATACTTGTGTGAGATGTATGTTATACCTATTACAGATGCATGTTATACCTATGAGAGATGCATGTTATACCTGTGAAAAAGGTACGGCAAATTTGCAGAACTCCACGACTGCTCCTACCTGCAATATATCTGAAACATTCCAAGACTAGAGCTTTCAGGTGTATGGAATGGGCTCCTCCTTAAGGTAGAGTCAAGCCGAGTCGATTGAATAAAGGATATGCGCGTTACAGCTTTTACTTTCGGAAAGAAGACCATTTTAATGTCTAAAAATTGTGAGTGGAAACTGAATCATAAATTAAATCAAAGAAACTTTGAAACCTGAATGATACTTTCATGTGCTCCACCCCTTGAGTATTAGGGGCTGATCATCACTTTCGTAGCCCCTGTAACGCCAGAGTTACCAATCTCATTATATCGTACGAGAATCTAATCAAATGCTGTGCAATTTGCAATGATACTAAGACACATTTCATAATCGTAGAATAGCTCTTTCATGTGAGAAAGCTTATCAAGAAGGTGGACAGGACGTTTGACGTGGATTTGTTCTATTGGCGTGGCACTCCCACTGGTTACGTCAATTTTTTGGCCTCATATACTTTGGTACAAACGTCTCGAATTCAACCTGGATTGGAAAGGTTAAGTTGTGTAAACATTGTCAAAATAATAAAAGCAATTGCATAGTTATCAAGTCATTGGAAACTCTGTAAGTGATAATCCAGAACAATATTTGACAAAGATTTCACTCTTGTTCCAAAACAATGAGGCGATGAGAAGCTTAAAAGGTAGGTTGAGCATCGACTTCTCACCATTGACTCTGAAAGTGTAGTACCACACTGCAATTGATGTCCGTTCATCTAGTTGTGAGCAGATAAATACTCAGGAAAGCCACTGGAACCAAGGGCAACCAGCGAATATCTACTGCATAGATTTTAAGCGCACTGTCTTTTCACACAATGTCTCTTTCCTTCATCTTGTATGATAAGTAGCAGTGACGTAATCAAGCTGTTTATGTGATAACGTCTTGATTCTCTGGTCAGAGAACTAGGGTCTCTATGTGTAAAACCTGACAATAATTATGCATTTTCACTCATTACGTTTATGAAGATGATCTTTCAAAGATCTTTAGATGCCATCACAGACAATCACCCCAAGGTTGAGTTAAGCCAATAATATCCTGTCAATACAGAATAACGTACGTCAGCTGAAGGGAATATCCGAAGACGAAATATCAGAGGAAAGAAAAGGATAATATTTGCGTACGTATACCTAATTCACCATCATACGAAAACAAGAACAATACATCAAACCAAAAAGACCAAAACAAAAACCCACCATCTAAAACAAAAAAACAACATCGAGAAGCCACAACTTAAATACAATGAAACTAAGTGGTAATATACCCATAAAATTAAAATAAAAAATGTAGAAAAATTTTTGAAAATTACAGTAGTAAGTTTTTAGAGGATAAAATAATTTACAATATTTAATTCCCATGGATTCAAATAGGAAAAGTTGCTGGGAAGACGCAGTCGATCCAACTAATGTCTTTGACACTAGTAATACAATAGTAGTGCAGTGTATGTTGCAATGTATTCTGGGTTTCATGGATTCAAGACTACACTTTTTTGGTAAAAATGCAGACGAGGTTATCCGAAACTGAAGGCAAATATCAATGAAAGTGTTCGATTTCTGTTTTGGCCATCTCATTATGAAAGGAAACGGGATTAGATGCTTTTCAATTACGAATAGAGAGAAGAAACAAGCCATGTATTAAAGTGATAAGTCAGCAAGCCATTAGCATGAAGATTCACTCGAGGTCAGACACTTTAAAGTATATTGTTTCTAATTTCAATGTCCACTGTCTACAGGTAACTGAACCTGTAAATCACTCTCGTACTTGCAGAGGATGACCTTAGAAAACTGATGATGCTCCTTGACGTTCTGCAAATCATCATCCAAGGATGTTGAAGACGTCACTGTAGACAAACCATCTGATCAGATTAATTGCTTGATCTGAAATTCTCGTGTCAGAATTTCAAACCTTAAAAAAGCTTCTACTAGAAACAGGTGTGTTCTTGAAAACTGTTGCCCTTCACATGAGTAGGGTGCAGAACTTCGAAGCATTTTTCTGTTTTTGCATCACGGTTACCTAACTTGACCAAATATGGGAGTGTTGTCTTGGCATGGTCACCTTATTTGACCAAATGAGGAAGTGTTATGTCGACCTGGCCACAATATGAGACTGAATGAGTGAGTGTTGTGTTGCCATGGTCACCATATGAGACTGAATGAGTGAGTGTTGTGTTTCCATTGTCACTCTATTTCACTAAATGAGGGAGTCTTGTGTTGACATGGTCACCTTATGAGATTGAATGAGAGAGTGTTGTGTTGCCACGGTCACCTTTTGGCAGTAAATGAGGGAGTGTTGTTTTGGCATGGTCACCATATGAGATTGAATGAGGGAGTGTTGTGTTACCATTGCCACTCTATTTCACTTAATGAGGGAGTCTCGTGTTGGCATGGTCACCTTATGAGATTGAATGAGAGAGTGTTGTGTTGCCACGGTCACCTTATGAGACTTAATGAGAGAGTGTTGTGTTGCCACGGTCACCTTTTGGCAGTAAATGAGGGAGTGTTGTTTTGGCATGGTCATCTTATGAGACTGAATGAGGGAGTGTCGTGCTGACAGATCGATGAATGATTCTTTCCCTATTGTCAATGGGATGTTCCTTCTCAACTGTTTGGCTGTGTTTATCCTGTTACATTTCTGAAACACATAAAGTTGCATTCTATTAAATTGTTTATTTCTCTTTCAGTACTTTTCATGTATCCATCGCGCCTGACTATATATGTATATACATTAGCTGTACAGAATTTAAGGAACGCTTCAGAAATCACAATAAAACCCTTAACAATGTAAAATACAGGCTTAAGACTGAGCTGTCAAAATATATATCTGGGATTTAAAATCACGTAACATTAAGTTCAACATCAAGTGCAGTATTCTAAAACTTGCTAAACTGTACAATGGGAGCAGGTCTAAATCTAACTTGTGCATTTCCGAAAAGTATGCAAATATAACCGCTGGCAAAAGTAACCTATTGAATAAGCGGTCCGAGTTGGTCTCGAAGTGCCGGCACTGGAGTTCTTTTGTTGCCAATAAACACAAGGACAAATAACACGACCTCGTAATTGTATGGTAAGGTAGATTATCAAATGGAGGTGTCACAATTTTCTTTTGCGGTTTAAAGACGTGAGAAGGCATGATGTAAACCCTAAGGTAGCTGCGGTCATTTACTATTCCTTTTCTACCACTGCTTTGTAGTATGAGGCTCTACTTTGTTGCATTGAGCACTCTAGCAACGGTATCAAAACTTGTTGGTATATAAACTTACACATGTGTACAAGTAAAGATTGGGTTCTTCTATACGAGCTTTCGGAACATAACTTCCTTTATTTGCCACCCTATGAGTAAATTAATAGATTTGCAGCTTTTTTGTTTTAGCTTTATATACATATAAATATACATGTATGTATAGCTAAACTCAAATGGCCAACAATCACCTATGTGCATAAATATTAATAGACAACTCAGTAAATACACATTTTCATTAATGTTTTGATGTTCATCAGAGTGTACATTTATGTTTATTTTTTATCTATCAGTTTGGTTAAAACTATTTAAAAGACTTGTATATTCCGGATTCCTTCAGGTCTTCCGAAAATGGGATTGTAAATTACGGAATCTTTACAAGCCACGATTGTATCACAAAGACTTTAATATGTTAACAATGTCTTTTCTATACATACGATTGGATGCATCCTTCATCAATAGAGGTCTGTGAACGAGTGACGTATTGGAAGCGGACAAGTTTAACTTCATAACTATCAACGACAATGAGCCAGTTTTCTGCTACCAATAGAATTTAAAATTATTTTTGTCTCAATCTTCAACATTCTCTTCAACTTCATTAAAGAAGTAAATTCTGATTTTCTGGATCATTCTTTTCATCTATAAAGGTCTCAATTATATTTCTGTTCAATAGTAGTGTCGATTCCTTTTAACTTTTAAAGTCTTGGTAATTCACGGCTCCCTTTCCCGTCGCGTTTTACCTAATTTACTGTGTCAATGTATGTAATCATTTGTGCATATTCCATGCCTATGAAGTTTCTGTACTTCAAGAGAAGTGCTTGTTGACTTGAAGACATTTTCATCCAAATCAGCTCTGATCAAATAAATGTGATGACTCATTGTTATCAATGACGTGTGTGTTGAAACATCATTGATGGGAAAATCAACATGGCAAGAAACTTTAAAAGATAAGCCTTGAGACTTCGTTCTCTCCTACAATAACTTAGTTGCTTGTATATATGCACGAAAGTTGGTTTCTCAGCCCTAGGAATCATTAAGGGAAAGACGAAGTTGCTCGTACAGTTCACACACAACATCTAGTGGGCTACTTTTCCATGGGATGAAAACACGTACTGTTACATGTATTCTGAATTCTGCTGGCATGGCCTAAGCTATAAGCGGTATTTCAAGTTGCTCAAGTACATGACAAAACCCTGCGTCTCCTATTGCCACTTCCTTATGCTGCTTCTGATCTCATGATAAGCCAGTTTCCTGTCTTCCTGTCGAGTATCTCTCAACAATGTGGCTGTAAGCTTTTCAAGTGTGCGCAAACGCAAAGACGGCAACGTGTAACCACATTTCAACTAACATAGTGCAAATAGGGAAACCTTCGTTTAATTCATGGCTAGTAATACTCAATCGACAATTGTAGGGGCACTAAGATTAACAAAGAAATAGCATCATTTCCCAGCAGAAATATGTGATGAACATCACGGAAATGCAGCGTATCGAGGTTTTGTTCTTGCAGAAGCTTGATCCTTGCCGTGACCTTTATAATTGACCTTTCTGTCTTGTTTGCCACCAAAGCCGTTTCCTCTGCTCTCTGTTTGCTGACTTTTCCAATTCCAAAAGAGAGTAAACTACGTTTGGTGATTCGTAGAAGATTAACCATTTCTTCACTGAATACAAAACCATCGGTAATTGCAAAATGACTCAAGATTCTTGATAGTCAATTAGAAAATTGATAAGTATTATGAGCGATTAATACTCTCGTCACATCGTTAAATCATTGAGATAGTTCGTTTCCAATTCCTGACCGATAATGTTCCATCCATCAGAAACTCATTGCACTCGGAATCCCACTAGGATCAAATTGTAGCGGAGAACGACTGTCTTTGCCATCTTCCCTCAAGTAGTGACATCGGATGAGTCAAGTTAGTGTAGAGAAGGCGGAGTGGCAAACATCAAGAGGCCTATTCTCAAACAGTTTTTCCTTTACATGTAAAATTATGATTTGGTATAAAACACCTTTGTTATTTCAAGAAAATCGAACTTCACTGTTTTTGTGAAAGCTTGCAGTCGTGTATATCAGTATTCAGAAAACGGCATTTTTGTGTCTCTAAGTGATATAGACAGAGCTCTTAGCTGTCGGTATAAGTGAACGTGAAAAACGGAAGCATCCCTTCCTTATTTAAGTAGACACATTACCTTCCATAGGGAACTGGGAAGGTTATATTTCTCATCAACGGGGAATGTCAAAAGCGACTTTATTTTTTCTTTTTGAAACAAATATGCTCTCATTTACATCAAGTTCTTTCCACTTAACTTATTTCATGTCAGCCTCTCCACCAGCAACAGATGACAATAAATGTTATAACGGATCAATTTAAGAAAACCTTATCAGCCGTGTCCTCATAAAACCTTAATACTTCTTACACATCCTGAGTTTCATCAGGCAGCAAGGGGCTTTTGTCTCTGTTTAAAACATTTAGACCCTGTCATATTTCTAAGGAATTAGAACACGTTAACCATGTTATTCTACCTGTTTCTGTGACTAATATTGAACATGGGTGTTTCTTGCCCATTTTCTAAAGCTTTATTTTCCAAAATCAAGAGGTCAATCAAGATCATTCCTCATTCAATATCCTAAACTGTTTAATGTACACTTCTCGAGTGACTTAAGAAAGTTAAATCTGCTTCGTTTTGAGGAAAGATAGCAATCCGTCATTACCGGAAGGTAGCTAACTGCCAGGTTTGGTTTGACTCAAGCAAGTTTTCCTTCAGCCCTATTCTGTCTTGCTGCGTTGTGGTAGCAAGAAAGCAATAATTCCAAGTGTGTTGCGGCAGAATCAAGGGGTACACTCTGTCAGCAAGCCACTTAAAACTAATTTTAGGAAGAGACTTCGGTTGCAAAAGGATGTGGAAAGGTTATTTATGGGCAACAGCTCATCATTATCTCCTATATGCAATTATTTAATTGCATTTTGCGGTATGGTGCAGGAAAAAGAGAGTCGTACATTTACATTTTGGATGAATATGAACGACGGCAATCGAGGCTGGAAGAAATTTGAGCGAGGCCGTGATTAGCTACCAGAAACTAAAAACAAATACAGAGAACAAAGAAGAGTATTATTCGAAATGGAGCGTGGTACAAAATGAACATCGTAAGCTTTATTGAGTTTTGATTGATTCTAACCTTCTATTATAATTATTTATGTTGAGGAGATCCACAATCTACAACAACCATAACGACGCCTTTAATAAGTGCAGAACCTCTATGTTGATGCGTGCGAATCCAAAGTTTATCATCTTTGCAGTTTCGATTATTCGTATTAAGAAGGCAACCTTCCTAATTTCGAAAAACAAATATCTGTCATATCTCTACCCAAGACTTTGCGTTCAGCACGCAGATAAGGGACCCTCCTCAACCTTAAAGTTCTCTGTCAAGTCAAGAAATCTGACATATAACAGTATTTGGGGGCCTATTTTCTCCCAATCTTTTTACTGAATGACAGGAGTTCTGGCGCATGACATACAACTGCTATTGCTTACTTTCTCTCACAATTTTTTGATGTCTTCTTTCTGTTTAGGTTAGAAAACAATTATGTACTGTGCGAGGGCGTCTGCCTTCCCCGATGCATCCTGTATGCACATTATCTGGACTTTTGCAGGCAACATAACCTAGTCCCAGCTTGTGCTGCAACATTTGGCAAGGTAAGACAATAGTATTTAAAGCAGAGTAATTTTTTACGTTATGATATTGAAATTGTTTTGCATCCTCTTGGTTAAAGCATGAAATCAACTGAATAAAATTGCCTTTCAAATTGTGTAAAATGATGTACGTTTGTATTGTTTTAGTACTTAAATTAGAACAATCTGAGAATTCGAGCTACCGTGACTCTCCCAAGATGGTAAACATGGGCTTCACCTAACATCGGGCTACCTATGACCATTCAAATTGGTTATTTTATTATATTCTATACGTAGTGGACTTCTACCTGGATTGCTCTTCTTCTTTTCTGATTTCACTCACGTCAATATAAACATGAAGGGGAGGGGAAACATCAATGATGATGAAATTTGTGTGACCCCACAACAGGCCTATGTTATCATAAACACAATAGTTGTCATAATGCAATATCATTGCTAGAAAATCTGACTGACCCTATTACCTGGACCAAATTTCAGGTATTTACCCAAAGATGTATCATTTGTTGTTCGTAAGCCCCCTTCTCAGATATTCACACTATGACAGTCGTTCCCAGTCTGCAAACCCATAGTCGAGAGAGAGTAAAATGAGCTTCCAGTGAGCATATACACTTTTGTTGAAAAATGAGGCCGAAAACAGTGAGCAATTATCCCTTGTCCCCTGACAGAGTGACACGTTTAACGATCTTGTCCACAAGCAGGTCTATTTTCAACCCCAATTGGCCTTTATTACAAAGTGATCTTGAAAGCTTTACTAGAGAACGTTTACCTTTTAATCGAGAGGCATTGAACAAATGTCAACATAGAACTTTCAAGGCTAATAAAGAGAGATCTGATCATTGAGTCCCTTACGTAAGTCAATAAGCATTGTGGAGTCAACTTCATGTTGGATCATGTTGCTCAAGCGGCCTGTACCTTCCTTACTGTCAGTTGAATATCAAGCACTGGTGCTAATCAGTTAACAAGTAAACATTTTATGTTGGATAACTAAAGTAACCCTAGCTACTTTTAACAATATGTGATCGTTGATTAGTTAATGCTGCACATTACAGCTCTCGCAAAAGAGTTACACTTCATTTCTAATGGTAGGAAAGGAATAAATCGGCCATTTCTTCTCACCAAAGTAAAATATTATCTTCCCCTGCCACGTAGGCAAAGATATTTCTCTCTATTCAAACTCCAAGATTAATACCTTTCTATCAATGTCTCATCATTCTCTCTTATCTTGTATACACAAAGAAGATTTTTGCATCACTACTTTTAAGTACGTGTTCAAGACTGAGAGCATGCGCACTAGGCCTTAATATTTACCTTGGAATTTTCATACAAAATGCACTCATACGACCTGAAAAGAACGAAGATTGCAATTATCATAGAACTGTACTCGCATCCTGATTGTTTCTATTGCTATTGAGTTGTAACTAACTTCCTAAACGATGATATGTAAACACTAAAGACCCAACGTTGTACTCTTATCAGTTTCAATCGTACAGATAACAATTCTGCACTTTTTCTTTTGTATGATCCTCCTTTCTGATCATAACTCTATATGCATTATGACTAACGTTTTCGCTCGAAAGCATTATTCTTTGTTGACAGGAATCAAACTGAGAAGTTAAGCATACCTTTTAGGAGTTTATATGTAATTGACCAATTTAAAACAACTGATTTATAAATTGGTTACTAGCCCTTATGTATACCGTAAAAATTATATCATAACTGCGGCTACAGCAAACAAAGAAACATCGTAAGAAATGAATGGTATAAATATTCCTTTGTAATATGTCTCAAGACTGGTGATACACTCAAAATTTGCTGAGGCTAAGTTTTTTGGTTAAAGATGAGAGTGAATTAAAGATTTTCTCTACGATACTCTCACTAAGTTTGGATATAGAAACCAGCTTCATATTTCACTAGCCAATCATTTCACCGGAACTGTCGACATTTAAACACAAATTATGCGGTTGATTGGAAATGGAGCCGCTGGGTTGTTTCAATCCTCTCACAGAAATACTTTAACAATGGGGCCATAAATCAGGATAGATGGAGCGTGATACGACATTTCTTTTTAAGGGAAAATAAAGTAATCAATGGAAGTCGATCTTATTATAGCTTATTTGTCACTGAATGAGTCTGTAGACGAGGTTTTAACATCTGCAACTGAAACATTGTACTGCTGATTCTGTTACTATGACCTAATAAGATGTGGATATGTTCTTGTTCTTCTATTTACGCCATCCGGGGGGGGGGGGGGCAACCAGGACCCATTTCAAACTACGATAGTAAAATTGTCTTTCCTTTACTATACTATTATTTGCCTTTTCCAATTTCCAATTAGGTAATTTTATTCCTTTGTAATCCTTTAGTTTACCTTTTTAAGATGTTTAGGTGCAGGTAGAAGGTGATACTCCACGGAAAATATATTTATCCCTCTTAACGTATTATCTTTCACATTTTAATCAGGTGATACCCCCAAACATAGAGTGCTGCCATTAAGATGACAAAAAATACAATAATCTTCCAAAAATTTTCAAATATTTATGAAATAAAGTTTGGTGGCTTATCACAAAAGTACAAGAACAGGAAAAAATGCCAGTGATAAAAATGATAGTGTCTGCAAACACCAGAGAATTTCTTTATCATTAGCTAGCGAATCAATGAAATGATAAAGTTTCAAAGTGCCTCTGATACCTGCATCTCTCTCAAGTTTGATTTAAATATACAGATAGTTGTGACAATAACGAATATAATATCAATTTAAACTAGAATTCTCGTCTTGTTTCTATTGTAAAAAGGTAGTAAATAATGCCGTTTGTAGTTTAAATTCACTGGAAAGAAGGGAATAAGCGCCTATTAATGTCCAAAATGAAAGCTCATTGTACCATCTCAGGTATAAGGTGGCTTCATATACTTTGCAATCGGTTGCATGCACGTCATATGTAATTTGTCAATTACTTTACGAAGCCCACTTCTGTGGAACCCCATAAATCATTGACTTAAGAAGTACTGTAACAATGGCCTTCAAATATATATAAGGAATCAAGGTTGCAAGGTAAAACGTTTGGTATGGTAATATCTGTTTTCTAAAGTTCACTCAACTTCATAGGTTGTGGTAATAAAGGCCATTATGTTTCGATTCTGCCATGTTCATGCTATTCAGATCCCGCTACCATTGTTTATAGGCAAGCACCACAATGATGTTAAGCGAGACGCAAGGGGCCACGAGGATAGGGAAAGCACTCGCCACATAAAAATGGAAATGGGGAATATCTACAACTTAAATATTTGACCATGCTTCAACGACGGAATTTTATCAAAGCTATAAGACCATTCTGAAGAGAATCAAGTTTGATTGACCTTATGATGATTAAGTAAAGAATTTAATAACTTGGTCAAATAACGATACTCAACTTTGTTCAATGGAGGTATAAAAATATTGACAACGTTACCAAGTGACATCTTTCATATCAGTCAGAATTGACACAACGGCAAAGGATGATGATCTTGTTACATTTGATGACTCGAAAGAAGGCGGCATAAAACAGGCCAATTTATGAAGCATGTTAAATGAGAATGGCAATAGAAAACACATGAATAGTCATGAAGTCATTGTTGAAGATTTAGAAAGGTTGCATCTACTAATATCACATCAGAAAAGTCTGAATTATTACTTACAAGAAAGAAAACAGAAGCTTAATTATCTGTTATGCAGTTCGTTGGACTTTCAAGTCATCAAATGATAAACTGGTAACTTTAAATCTTGTCTTTTGCACCACCATTTTCAACAAAGCCAAAGCTTCTCTTAATATTAACTTAGTCCGCTGAGTCCGTCAACCAAACAAACCTCCCGTTATCCGTTCTCGTGGACTCAATTTCAAAGCTAAACTGCCTCACTTCTGCAATCTGTTAACCAAACCCTTACACTTGCATAGCTGCTAAAGGAAGTCAAATGGCTTCAGTGGCAAGTAGACTCGATTTAAACATCTTGCTCTCATCTTTGTAGATGGGCATGAGAAACGTGAAATACCATCTGACATGAGAGATGGCATATTAGAAGATTAAATCGCATAGAAAAGAATTTTGATATTTGACTAATATCAACCTAGATATAGTCTAATTGGAAACCCTAAACAAAGCATCATGGGGTAGATTGACATACAGTTGCGTATCAGAAATCGATTAGGGAGAAAGTGCTAGCCTGCGCCATTATTGTTAATGCTTTTGTATGATCTGTCTCCTTTAATTGCTTTCACTGTGTAGACCATTCGACAGAAGTTTCCTCAGTTGACAACACGAAGGCTTGGAACAAGAGGCCACTCAAAGTAAGACAGCGACCTTGCCAATTTCAGTTCATTTTAAAAGTCATGTACCTTAATAACTCCATGTATCTTTCAAACTTTAAAACGAGCATATTCAAACAGGAGAGTTTGATAAAATTCCAAGCTTAATTATAGAAGTACAAGGACTGCAACATTTTAACTATGCCAAAAACCTTTCTTAACTTTAAAGATACTACCTTCGTAACAGTGGAATTGATAAGGTAAAGTAATACGTCAGTACGTTAAATCAATGCGATAATACGTTAATACGTAAAGTGAATACGTGAAAGAAGGTCTGTCTTAGAAAGACATTAAATTATAAAAGCACCAAAATCTGTTTAAGTATAACTTTGCCACCAGATCCCAGGGGATCCTTGCAGAAATTAGAAAATGAAATATCCTGTACAAGAATGCGAAGGGAAAGTTATGGCAAACCAAAAGTTTTAGAAAAAGTACGATTTGACTCCAGATATCTAAAGGCAATCTTGGAATAGGCTGTTTCGCAAAGTACCAGTCCTGTAATGTATATAGTGTTTAAACTAGAGGTGTTTGAATTTCAAAAATCTCTGTTCAAAACTCTATTAATATCCCTTTGTTCTTAATTTAGGAACCAGTATCAAATGATAAAGTTTTATCAGAGAGCTTTAAAACTTCATACTAAACTGAAGTTCATACTAAAAGGGCAACATAATACAAACATTTTCAAAATCGTGAGGTCACACTTTCCCTCTGCGTAAACGCCTTACGATTTAAGTACGAGTACATTCTGCACAGGAGAGGCGAGTACAATCCCAGTAATTTTAGATGAATTGTGATTGCTGTGTAATAAATCTAAATACTACAACCAATCGAAACACGAATCAAAGAGGCAGTGGAGAGTGATAGGATAGTAAAGAATACGGGTGGTGTTAGTTGGTTCGTGATAGGATAGATATTAGTTTTATCACATTCGAAATTTTTACCTATGTGATATCGTTTCCATTAAAATATGTTTTCCAATCAAAATCTGGCTCAAAGCTAGGGAAAAGTTACGTACTTTTCAGTATGAGATTATGCACAGTACATAGGCGAGTGCAAGAGGACCATAAGGTTCGTATCGTTTGTAATTGACTTCTCACGAAGACTAAAACGAATCCTAGTTTTCGTGAGAAGTCAATTACAAACGATACGAACCTTATGGTCCTCTTACACTCGCCTATGTTGCGTACTTCAACTTGCCGACCAAGTTAAAGGGAAAGGTATGTCAAACCTCAAAAGTCCGCTAAAAAATAAAAGCGGTTTCACTAAAAGGGCATATGATTTTAAAAAATTAAGCTTAGTAGATTGTTATTATGATAGCGTTTTGCGTCTTGATTGATCTTCTTACAATAATGACATCATACTCTTGCTGGTTATGAGTGAAAACTGACATTTGGACTGGCTTGCTGCTTTGAAGCGACAAAGCTCGATATGGCAATAGTACGGGTATGGATAACATAACAAAGTATTAGCATGGTCTGTGTTGGCATTAGTAGCTCATTATCGTTTTTATGCTTATCATCCTAAGTTCTGTTATGATCAAGATGAATTGTACCATGGCCGATGTCTACTCTCATAAAATTCTGTCGCATTCTCACAGTCTTGTTTAAGTACGCTTCATGAAGCAAACATGACTTTCAGCAAATAAAATGATTTTCAGCAAATAAAATGATTTTCAGCAAATAAAATGATTTTCAGCAAATAAAATGATTTTCAACAAATAAAATGACT
>JAAAKL020002505.1:0-25849 GCA_010016065.2 Carybdea cf. marsupialis auct. non (Linnaeus, 1758) | reverse complement strand
ACCATTCTTGCTCACCATAGGTGTAAAGGAGTCCCACACCGACACAACAAAGTAAACTCTTATAGCCTGTCAAGAAGGGTTGCTTTGTCGGCTTTCACAATAGCCTTTGTATAATGAAGATACTTTGCCAGATAATAATCGAAATGGCGACTCTTTTAACAGACAATTAAATCTTGTTTGCGCTTACCGACGTGGGAACAGTTATCGCCTAAAATCCGAAGGGTTGGTTCTAAAGTATAGCTGATTGTTGTCATTATGAATTGCGATTATCTGGCGTTAGCCAGCATAGAATGACTAACAAAAGGACACTGAAGGAGGAAATGCTGATAGCTGTATGTAGATTCGACGCATAGGCCAGACAAAAGTGCAAAACTCTCAAACATCGGCAGCCCCGTTATATGATACAGCGAGAAAATAGCAGTTATTATCATGATAGATACATAAAGCCGTGTCTGCCATCTACATTTGTTTACATTCTCGATAGCATCTCTGGCTTGTGATATATTTTGCACTGTTTCAGCAAGTGTCAATATCAGAAATATCAAATTTTACAAGATATTTTGTATATGTTGACTGAGTAACGTTTGTAGTCTACGCCATCTTTGTACACATCATTTGATATTCAGGTCAGCTTCTGACGAAAGTCAAAAGAAAAATGTTTTTCAACTTAACACGATGAGTTTATTGAGATTTATACTTTTGTTCTGTAACTTTAACGGTTTGGTTAAGTACTGATAGGAGATATGTAATTATCAGCGCCTGTATTATCAATTTAAATTGGCCACCGTCACACACTAAGATTGCATTATCAACAAGGTGCCCATGACCGTAGCACATTTTCTTGTCAACTCCTTAATAATGAGTGCTGGCTATTGGAATCTAATAACAAAGATGGGCATCCGTATAACTGGGTTGTATGTTTGAAAGCAAGTTATTTGCACATGAAACTAATTACTGGGAGTATGCTTAGAGTTTGGACGGAGGAGAATGAGGGATGATTACTTTGAGTTCAGGTTGCGTAGGACCGGCATAAGGTACAAACAATATAAGAGTGTTATGATTTAAATCAAGTCACGATCTATCACCGAAGGATAATTCAGTATTTATACATTAAGCAAAGCCTTTATTCTGATCCTATCCCCTCGCTTAATACTTATCAAAGCTCATTTGCTCCTACTCTTTCTCTCCTCCGTTGTTCGTCATATACGAAATAGACTCGTAATGCGGTCTCAAGATATTACGTTCTCATCAATGGCTTTACATAAAAAATAGCTAGGAAAACTGATCTCACGTTTGCCATATCTGAACATTTAGTATTTGGGTTTGATAATTTAAAATTTTGAAATTAAATC
Source organism: Carybdea cf. marsupialis auct. non (Linnaeus, 1758) (assembly GCA_010016065.2). Classification (NCBI taxonomy): domain Eukaryota; kingdom Metazoa; phylum Cnidaria; class Cubozoa; order Carybdeida; family Carybdeidae; genus Carybdea; species Carybdea cf. marsupialis auct. non (Linnaeus, 1758). Next base: position 24,497 of record JAAAKL020002505.1, on the reverse strand, counting down.
ATTCATTTTAACTAAGTGTTTCGCGTGACACTCGTCATAGCAAATTGTCTTGAAGGTAAACAAAAATTGCACTGACAGGAGAGAAGTGTAATACACAGTTGAAAGTAACGCGCGAAGAAGTATCATACAACTATTTGTTACAGGAATCTAAACCCAATCTTATGATAGATATTAGAAGCCAGCGGAGCGGTCGCAACAGTAAAATAATGTTAACATAAAAACAAAATGTATTTTTCTTTATCCTGAGCTTTCAGTAAAATATTAATAAATTTCTTTCTTGTGTTTAACACTATGTTACCGTATGACCGCTTTTCTGGGTTGAAATATTTTTCATAAGATTACAATTTCCATCTGGCTTATCTATCGCGGGTCTAAATCTGTTTAAGACTTATGATCGGAAAGTAGTCTGAGTTCTAGTTGAGCGTCAACAGACACCTGACGTGACGTGACGTCAACAGACATGCTTTTAAATCAGTTTAGCCTCAGCAGTTTGATAGAAATGAGAAATTGAAGAAAGGCTAGATTATAGAGCGTGGACAACTTTGTTGCAAGCCTGGTCGTTGTATCTTTCTTGATTATTTGTGTATATTGATAAAATATTCGATCAGAGGAAACTCGGTCTATTTGTTGAGTTTAGTTAGCGGCAGTTGCAACTTATAAATGAACGTAATTTGATAGTAAGCATTTTTTTCTAACCCAGCTGGCTCATTACAGATACGCAAGAGTACGTTTGATAATTGGTCGTATGGGTAGCGTTATTGTAGGACTGTCAGGGAGCACCACCTGTCAACGTATAGGGAGACGAAGCAAATTTTTTCATGCCACTCCATTTTACTCATCATTTAAATAAATGCGGCGTGGCGCATCTTTCCATTTTCGTACGAGGAACAAGGGACTTGGCGTGATAATGCTATGAAATAATAAAATGCTGTATTCAAGTGTTTCTCTTATTTTGCGTAGTTTATTGGTCATATGTAACGTTCAGAATCAGAAAATAAGAGGAAAATTAAAAATTTCACCGAGATACCCTTCGCTCAACAATAATTATTTCTTTTTCAATTTAGACCAATTGAAAATTGATTCTGACAAGAACGTAGGGTAACCCCCCCCCCCCCCCAGTGGCGCCAATACTGGGTCCTTAGAGGAAACGGTGAATTATCTCTTCAGGCCTATATTAGAATTATGGCAATGCTAATTAAGCCCCCAAACCGTTGTATATAGAAATAGGTAACGTAAAGCGACAGGTATGGTGGATAGTTGTCACGGCACCATGCTACTAGAACAACATGAAAACGAGGTCTACAGAATTAAAACATACTCCTTTTCCCATACTTTGCCTAATGACAATTTTTGCGCCTTGCTTGCGCATTTTCTCGGTTCAACAAATTCGTTTGGTAAGCGAAACATGTTAAGTAATGTCCCAACGCTCGACACTGGTAAGAGCAAAGTTGTTCAAAATAAGTGAGGAGACATTCTTAAGTAAATTTAGGGATAGACTTTAAGTTTATAGCCTACTTCCAGCTGTCTGTATAAACGGTGAGCATAAATAAAACTGATGGTACAACAATATTATGTTAACAAGATCACTGATTGTCAATGTATCCTATACCATAAAGGAGAACAACAACCCTTCGTCTAAACTGATTAAACCGTTAGTTTACTTTACAGTTTCAGGAAAGTTCTCTAACAGTTTAATTCGATTTCTTATCTTATTCAATCTAAACTTATTCCCATTTTATCCCGTCGTATTATCCCCTTGTTACTTTCTGCCATTTCCTATTTTTATTTTTTTTAAGAACAAAGCAGATCCTCTATCGAAAACAGTGAGAATATCGGACTGTCGTGGGAAAACCCTTGAGTGGATTTGTCTTAGCATTGCGAAGGACGAAAGTTTATGGACATCTCCTGCCGTACTTCCTGTTTTAAAATGGTCAATTTCATGTTTAAATCGAGTAAGCCTATTAAATAACTGATATTTCGGCTAGTCAGGCCAGTCTTCTTTAGAGTTCACTTTTTCCAGATGTCGACATTTCAAAGTAATGTCGGAGATTTGCAGCGTATTTACTTATCAACTTTAAACATTTCCTCGATTGGAATGTTAGATAATGAAATTACTAAAACGGCGAGTATTTCCATCAGTTTGCTCCTATAATTTAGGAAGATGATGTTCGATAATTTTGAACAATTTGATAGCTCACATTCTTCCATGTAGAATTCCATTCCTATCATTTGGCCTTCGTATTTTTAAAATTTTGAAATCTGCACTAAAGAATGTTTGAATTTCACAAAAATTTTCAATCCTATGAAAATAAGGCATGGAAAATGGTAGTAATGCATTTTTTTAAATTTTTCAATGACCTCTGCAGAAGACACTGTTAACAATAAAGTTCCTACAGATCGTTGAGACTGTTACTCGACGTAAAAGTCTCATTCTGGCGAGAAAAATGAAAATTTCAAAAGTGAACCGATGCCTTAACAAACTCAACGACTGCGAGTAGGTTCCCTGGATTTTAAAGGGCATATCCCTACTGTATCTCACTGTCATTTTGAGGCTAGTGTATGATCGTTTCTTCATCGTATTATATATATAGCAGGAGGCGGAAGGGGCTTACTTCCCCCAAATTTTTACAGAAAATTTTCACACATGTAATTTTACTTCTACACACGAAAAACTTAAATAGGAAGAAAGATCCTGGAATAGAATGATCAGCTTGCACGTCATCTAATTCAGACTTTTCATCATCAAGTTGCTTATTTCAGTACAATAACGTCGGAGGGGGGTTGCGAGGGGTACGTCTTCGTCTAAACAAACGAAACCCACCCTGTGGATTCATATGTGACAATACGTTTGGAAACATGTGAGAGGGCTTACCTTATTATAGTTTATAACTAGAAAGAGAATATATTCATGGACATGGTGATAATAAATTTTTAAGCTTCTTTCCACAGAAATACATATATGCATCTTGTTTGTGATGTTTTCTTAGTTTTTTTCAGACTTTAGTATGGATGTCCCTACACTTTGATCGTTGTAATAAGCAATGCACACAATCGTCAACGATCAGCAAACCAACATATGCCTATGCTGACATCAGCGTTTAACACTGATGTAATATCGTTCTGCAATACTGCACAGATTTTAAATTACTGAGAAAAGTAAAATGCCTCAAGGCATTTCTGGATAGGATACTGTCCCATTGGGTAATAATAGTTGTATGGAAAATAACGTTAGTAGCAAACTGCAGGCTTTAAAGTGTTGGTAACTCGATAAACGTTGTCCACCGACTTTAAACCCAAAGTGAATACATGATTTTCGTCCCAAATGAAGTTTCAGGATTGTCTTCTACGTTCTGTGCAACTCTTTAGAAATTTAGTTTTTTATTTTAACTGAGAATTCTTCCCTTAGTACTAGAACTAAAATAATATATAAGTGCTTTTAACAAAAGTGAATGTGCTTAATGCAACAATAGTTATCCTACACATTATACTAATTGCACTGAATGCTGCGGAAGATTTCTTACTGTAATGAATTGATGTCTCTTTCGTAATCAGAAATGGTGCCGGTGGGGGGGGGGGAGGTATTGAGGTGCTTAACTAATAGAATGCTATCACCTTACCTTGTCGGATAGACATGTCGGAGATCAATAAAGCGTTCTGCCGTAGTTACGCAGTTAATCCACACACCCTACCCTGATAAAGATATCAACGTACCATTGATATGTAACAGTGACCCTTTCCTTTAACCTTGCATTTCTTTTAGGGGATGTAGGGACCCCTCAGGCAGGCTCCTGGAATTAGCAAGTGATGTTAAGATCAAAAACGGGGAATTGCTAGCTAGCAAGAGAGCTCTGTTCTCCCTAAGTGTCCTATTGTGTACTGATGGTTTAATTTGACTCTTGCCTAGACTAACTACGGAGTCTTTCAGGGACTGGATGCAAGCCTAAACAATTAGCAGTAGGGAAAGAACGAAATATGTCATGACTTTGGTATTTTTGTCCAAAAAAAATATTAAGCGGATTGAGCCAACGATTTAGGCTATTTAAGACTACTTCTTGGCATGCAGAAGGATATCAAGACAATTCGTCATAAGAACTCAACTCAAGAGATGCTTCCTAATTAACGATTACTTTGTCAGTTTTGTTGAATTTAAAGAGTTACCCACAATAATATTGAGGGGTCAAGTTTATGCTTTAGGTAAAATAAACGTTGCAGCCCTAATGAGTAGAAAATTTGGATGTAACAGTTTAAAGTTGGGGAAATTGGGTCTGGATGTATTACGTTATCATGTATGTTTTCACTGTAATGTTAGAGAGATTTAGCTGCATATACTTAAACCTTTACCTGAACGCCAATTTTCAACTGGGCTAGTTAAAAATGGCAAATTTGGACGTGATGTAAGTTTTGGGTGGACCTTTCTTTAATAAATGACCTTTTAACGAGTGTTGTTCTATTCGACGGATGGATAAGGACGCGTTGTCTTCTTAAGATTTTCACGACACAATCAACTGTCAAAAACGTAGAACTTTCAAATACTCTACTTTCGGTTTTCTGTTTGATAAATGCAAAGAAAGGGTGTGATATAGCTTTCGCGTGAAGAAGGGGAGTGCGTCCTTTGTACATTGAATAACCTAAGCTTTCCTTAATTGGTTGTCCGTTGACTAGTGTTGTTGTGTTCGACTGGTAGGTATGGACGCGTTATGATGGTTCACTAAACCATGCGATCTAGATAAACTTGATCAAGTTGAATACAGTCGATTGATAATATAGCAAAATCAGCCGGGTAGAAACCCCTCGCAGTGATCCAAATGCTCTGGTTCACCCGACAAGTCGATTCATGTCTATCGTCACGGTTGTCTGCATCGATCCAAAGCACTGCACGCTAGGTTTTAGAAACATTGATCACACAGATTCTTCACAGAAGGTTAACTAGCGGCCGAAGCTGCAGTAGTTTAGTACGAAATGTTATATTATCCTGAAAATAAAGATCACAGATTGCTTTGAACGTCGACTGTTTTATAAATAAGCTATTGTTAAGGGGAGGCAATAATATTGTTGATCTTGGGGGGGGGGGGGATGGAGCCTTGGGAAGATGAAAGTTGTTTTAATCAGTCGTAAACGTTTTTGAGTACCTAATCTAAAGTATGACCTGTCTTTGCAAGGTATAATGACCTCACTAGCCTAATCATGCTCTACGTTAAGGTGTCTGAGTGAACTGGGAATGCCCACTAATAGCTATGCCAAAGATCTGAAGACACATCGTTGCGATTGCGTGGCATTCTAGAAGAGATGATTTAGCCCAGTACTTTGTAAGAGACGGTAAATATTATATTCAGCATCGTGGTTGAACTTCCATAGATTATGATACCGATCTCTTAATTTCTGCTCCAAGTCTCCACTAGGCGAGGTAGGCATCATCATCAATTGATCATGATCAGACTTTTAAAACACTCTAGTTCTGCAAGAGAGCTGATAGATAATTTTTGCATTCACGGCAGGATCATTAGGTTCAAGTGTCTTCATTTTATTGTCGATGTTAGATTCACCTCATGTGCCTATTGCTTGGCCTCAGAACTTCCTTCCTTCGTAGGTACCAAAACAACCGTTACCTCCCTTACCTATCTTTCTACTGTTTGTCTAATTAACTTGGGTTTTTAATCAACAGATGCTAATGTGCTCTTGGATCTGATAACAATCAAACTTTGTTCATATGTAGTCTTCAAGAGAAGATTATTTTGTGAAAATGCCATTTAAATAAAATACTTTGATGATGGTATATTGCTACTCAAGGTTCTAAAAGTTGTGAACTACTAAATATGGGGCGGAAGTGTATGTAGAAACACCTTTACAAACAAGCCTTAGATTAAAGTCCCTCAAACTGACTTAGTATGTCCGACCTCTTTGCATCTTGTACCTGATAACAGACATGCTCAGCACGTATTTAAGATGGTTGGCTTTTACAAATGTAGGAGGCAAACGCGTTATTAGATATAACAATAATGATCAAAAATTACCTGTATTATGTTTGGCATCTCATGTAAAACTTGGCAAAGTACCGTAAGACACAATTTTTATTATTTAACATTTTTTATTTAACTATAATCACTGTTTGTATGGAATTTGTTTCACCCACTCACATTTCTTTGCAAGATGACACGATTTCAAGTCTCACATTGTTTAGGTATATGCAACACGCTCCCCTCCCTGTATTTGTAAATTAGTGAGATTAATACAAAGAAGAGAAGCATATAGCATTGTTTCATTAATCACCAAAAGATCTATCGTTTTCAACGATCTGTTTTATTCACTTACAATTTTCTGTTTGAAGCAATAGGTGTAGTAGTATTATTTTTTGAACGTCCTACATGTCAACACAGATCAGGGAAATCGAATTTATGCTCTTGTAGTATAAAATTAGAACGGAAAATGCACAATTCAATCCGAAGGAGGAATGTCTGATGCAAGCGCCCTACACTTGTAGCAAATCAATAGTAATAATAATAATAATGACAAAAAATTATTATTATTACTATCGTCATCTTTATCATTATCAGGAGGAGTAGTAGTATTAGTATTAGTATTAGTATTAGTAGTAGTAGTAGTAGTAGTAGTAATAGTAGTAGTAGTATTAGTATTAGTATTAGTAGTAGTAGTAGTAGTAGTAGTAGTAGTAGTAGTAATAGTAGTGGTAGCAGTAGAAGTATATATTGCACATAAACTAAGCAATAAAATCGTAATTAAATAGAGAAGGAAATTAGTACTTACCGATGGGATTGGCCATGAAGTCTCCTGTAGGCATGACTGCGTTTACCAGCTCTTTTTAAGCGATCATATTCGCGGTGATGTGAATGAAGACCGTAAGGATACTCGTCGTTGTTTCGTTCGTGGAACATTTCTGAGGGGGGCGGCTCGTTGTTATGCGACGGCTCCTGTTCTGGAGATGACTCAGGCCTCTCTGTTTCCGAGGCACTTTCTTCGGATTGTTGCTGTTCCGATGCTGAATCCTCGGCATTTTCCGAATGTCCCATGGTAAGCATCGGAGGATTTGCTTTGGAGCTGACACGCGAGAATTCAGGAAATTGTCTTGGTGATGTTCTTGAGAATTCGGGCATTTGGTTCTCTGGAGGAGGCAGGTTGGGGTAAGTGCTTGTTAGCATGAAGCTATTCTCCATATCCGGTAATGCTAAACCCGAATTAAATCCGTCTAGAGCGGTGGGCGCGGACAGTCGAGGATCCTGAGCGGACTCTACAGTCGACCGTCCATGTATTGGTTCACCATTAAAGCGAGGCATGTAGTTGGGATTAAACAGTTGTCTACCAATGAGGTGGTAGCCATCTTCTCCCCAGTTCTCACCCCACCTGGGACGGCCAAAAATGCCTGGTAGGTAATTCTCAAAATATCGAGGTCCGTAAGGAGCGAAATAATGAGGCTCCGCTATGTTAAACTCGCGCTCCGGATAACGGTCCGGGAGGCGCTCGGATAGGAAGTGCTCGTCATGACGATGGCGATGTGGGTAAAAATAATAATGCGGATGATGATGGCGATGATAATGATGCCTATGATGAGGATGATGATGATAGTGATGTGTATGATGAAGAACTGGAACGGGGGGTGGAATAAAAGGTAGCATGGGGGCGGTAGAGGGATGAGCACCTGGTCGAGAAACAACTTGAAGAGAAGCAGGCTTAGCTTTAACTTTAACACCAGCAGAATTAGCATTTATCTCTAGATCGGAAGATTTATCATCAACTTGAAAATGAGAAGGAGCCCCCGCGTCTTGTATGTCATGAGTATCGTGGTCATCACGCTTAACAATAATATCAGAATGAAAGTCACCAACTGCGTGCCCACCCTGCCCTTCCCACAAAAAATCATCCCCCCTCCCTTCCCCCAGCTCCATGGAGCTACCCACCTTAGCCCCTAAAACGTCAGACTCCAATGCGTCTGGGAGAGACTCGGTGTCTCGTTTGTCAATGACCGTTAAGCCTTCATGATAATGATTACCGTTATTATCAATTATGTTAGATCTGGCGTTAGTGCGTGCGTTAGTAATGATATCACTATCATCATCACTTCTAGCATCATTATCACTCATCATTCCACTCCTTATTGCTTTTTTTTCTTCCTCGTTCACATGCCTTCTCACCTTCCTTGTTTTTGTTTTCAAAGAATTTCGAACACTGCTTCGTTTTTCACTTATACCTAACATTTCACCTTGAGTCGTGTCTTCTTTTTCATCGTATTTTTTAATTAAGTCTTCGTTTATCATCGGTCGATCGACGTTTGAATCCATACCAAGTCTAAGGAGGCTCTTCTCATTTTCTTTAGAGTTACCTTGGGCTGATGCTTCCTCTGGTATCCCATGTGAATCCAACTTCGAGGCACTCTTTCCCTTCTTCGAAGCTACTCGAGTCTTCTTGCTTGGTTTCGAAGGATGTTTCCCTCCTTCCTTCCCAGCTTTGCTCTTCGGAGACGATTTAACGCTGTCCTTTTTCGCGAAAGATTCGTCATCTTTATTATCATCGGCATCTTCCGATTTTTTGGAGGTAACTTCAGCAGTTGAGGCACCTTTTTCGATGTTGTCCTTCTTAACTTTCAATTCCTTATCATCGAAATCACTCTCCTCTGAGTTTTTGCTCCTCTTCTCCACATTTTCGAGTTCATCAATAGTTTTTGATGAACTGACTTGACTTGGAAGCGACCATGGTTGAAAAAAGGATGTGGAGTCACTTACTACGCCATTGTCTATGTCCCTCTTGGCACGATTCGGTAAAGCATTGACTGTAACCGTTAAGAGGAAACTCGCGATGAAGTAAAAAATAGCTCGAGTTCCAATCGCACTAAATTCCATGGCCTCCAATTTAATGGAAGATGTAGAAATATTCCTTGATTATAGTTTTATCAAACATTAGTCGTTTAAATTCATGATTTCTATACACTTGCCTCAGATAGAAGGGAAAAAGCAAGGAAAACTACTGACAAGTCAATTGAGTTTACGCATCGAGTTCCCTTCAGGAATGATCTCAAGAAGCTGGAATGTCGGAGAGAGCACCCGCTGGCGTTAGCTCGAAGCGAAAAGACCTATCACTCGGGTCAGTACACAATTCATGGTGAATAAAAAACAATCTGTCTGTAAGTTGAATGCTCATTGACCAACCAATTAGTGAGCAAGACAAACAGACATCCGTTTCAAGAATGGAACAGACAAATTATGTAAGGTAGAGTACGTCGCAGAAGGGAAACGTCTTCTCGATTCTTCCCGTCTCTCTTCCTAGGATTCAAAGATCCAAACCAAGAAATAGCTTTTCAGTCTTTACAATACCTGTCCCTTTCTGTCTGTAATTCTTGTAAACATGATCAATTTTCGTTGACCTTCTGGTCTTTTAAAACTGCCCATCCGAACAAGATCAAATCAAGATGAAGAGATCACGGCCCTTAGTTATTTGGCACAAAAGCCCTTGACACTTCTCATCATAGGCCAATTTAATTCCAATTTTCAATCAAGGACACTATGACTTCCCTTTCACATATCTGCCTATTATTTTTTTGTTATTTTTAGTTTATATACACTTCTTTTTAAAACTAAATCGTTCTCTCCCGTATATATTCATTAATAAACAAAACGAATTTTTGTCAAGTTTTGATCGCCATTTTACAGACAAGATAATCAGACTAAACACGCACATTCCACCTTCAATAATCGAAACGAAGCAATCCTTTCAAAGGATGGAGATTACTCTTAAAGGCAATTCGTAAACAGCGTGCTTGTTTTAAATCTTCTTCAAGACTGTTCAGTGCTTGCTCTATGATAACTGAGGGATTGAAGAAAGTGATGCAGTGTTAAGAAATAATAAATCTGGACAGAATCAAGCAGGGAAGGAATAGTAAACGAGCACAAACATAGTGAAAATTAAGTTACTTATTTTCAAGGAGTAATGCTTTTCGTGGACTGATAACTTCAGTTTGTTTTCAACTTGTTGTCTTTTCGAAAGTAAGATTGGTGTTTTAGCGTGGATTGCTGGGCAAGGGGATGGCTTGGGGGGAGGGATTCCTTGACGAGAGGGATGAGGGTAGATCGGTTTTCGCTTAAAAGTTTAGGGTTTTAGAGGTAATTTGCATTACGACAGAGAACCCCTCGCTGTGTAGACAAAGCTGTGTTTTGCGTCAAATAGTTTACTTCGGATCTCGTCAAAAATTTTTTGCACAAATCGTATCGTGACAGAACCTCATTTGGACATTTACTGATAAATCCACTCCTTAGAGCTATCTGCAAATTCTGCAGCATGTATCATCTTTTACAGGAAATAATTTGTTGAACTGTCAATTTGAGACACTTCTTGCCTTATATATACAAATTGGACGGTCATTTGAATTTTGTCTAGTTACTTTACTGGCAAAGGGAAGTAAACATAGCATCCAAAGACTTGTTTATCAACAAGCGCTTAATTTGATCGACCAACAAAGAAATAGTTACCTCATCATTGCCAATGGCATGAGTAGAAAATAGAATATATGTTGAGCCCAGGAGGAATCAAACCCCGATTAAGATATACTACCGCTACATTAAGGTCCCTTATCACCGGGAGGGAGAAATTTGGACTGTCACGAATTTGAAAAATATCAAAAAACAGCCCGCTCCTCTGCTAAAGGTGAAGACATGAGGCATGATTTCTGCCATATCTGTGACATCTAACCCAACGTTAGTGAAATGTAAGTTAAATTGCTGGTGTCATTAGTTATAGAGAGTTTTTGAGTGTGGTTGTGGGTGAGCTATTGGGTTAATTATGTACGCTCTGGGTGCTCGCGACAGGGTCACCATTTGTAGATAGTGAAGTGTGAAAATCTAGATGATGAAAAACTGTATTGCTGGGAAGAAGTGAACCTCAACTTTCTTCGTCACAACTTGTATTTTAACTAAACCAAAGTAACCAAACAAACCAGAAAAGGAGAGAGCCCTGTGTTAGAGGCAAGGACATGATGAATCCATAGTTGTAGTGTATTGCTAAGACAATTCCAGCGAAGAATGATTTAAGGTACCTTGCTTTCAAAGCTGCAAGACATATTCGTGAATAATCTCAACATCTGAGAAAATCACACGAAATTGCTCCCATACCTTTTCCCTTACTAATCAGATGTAATAACCCTCACATTTGTTCTTACCATCAACAGAGAGATATTTTGGAGGGTAATAGTTACCTTTGATATCACTTCACGCACTTGTCACAACCTTTCTAGAGTGACTGAAATGCACTCATAGTTAGCTGTTAGCTAAAAACACATCCTTGACGGTTACTTTTGATCACTTCTTCTGATCCTTGCCTGTTTCCATCAGATTTTCGTGTTACCTACTCTCATAAAGAGAAGGTTAAGTTTCCTGAGCATCCAACAACCCACGCATATGGATCCTATCCATCCCATCCATCCCATCCATCCCATCTATCCTATTCACCCTTATGGGTGAAGGGTAGAAATGCTGGGCCGAAAGAGAGGAAGTTAACGACAAAGACTGAGACAATCGGACTTCATCATGAACTGGTAGATTGCTAAGGGCAGAGTAGCGGTGATGAGAACGATTAAAGACAGGCCAAAGTGGAAAGCCATGACTACGAAAGTCATTCGAAACGGCACTTAATCAATTCTTACTCGCGACATCTTCCAAACGCTTCACCAAATACCACTACCTTTACTTCGGATGCTTTGTTCAGATCATTGAAGCTTTTGTTTCCACTTATTGATTTTTAGAGCATGAACGACAATGTTCTAATGTTGAGAAAGTAAGATATTGTTTATACTCTTTCTCTTGCATTTGCTTTTGTTTCTATCAAGATTCCAGACACAAAAGTAGGTTTGTGAGGTCGAATTAACAATCTACAACATTGCCTGATTGCTAGAATGCTCTGTCCAGAAAATTTTTTTTTCACATACATTTCTACTTACAATTCAGTTTCATAGACATTGATTGGTCAAAACAACACCAATCTAGCAGTCAGACTACTGATTGGCTACTTGTAAAGCATATTTGGGTATCAGTTTCATTGATTTCTTCTTGATTCCAATTCTGACGAGATTGTACTCTAAGGAGTGCCAAATGAAAAAGCTATTAAGTACTAAAATGTTTTCTCTATTGTGCAGCTTTACAATTCCGCTTGTATTTTTCTGTGAAACTTTGATTATATCTTTTGGGTCACTTACCCTTCTTCTCCCTTCTTCTCCGCTAAATTCGCTTTGATGTCCTATCGTTTTACTTACTTGTAACATTCTGATAGTTTTCCACATTTCTTGGTGTTCTGTTTGTTTAGCAAGATCAAGGCTGCAGCCATGAAGTTTTCTCTTGGGGGCAAATGAGGTGGCATCGATTCGCAGGATACACTGAACTACCTCAATGTGGCAAGAGAATTTTGTTGCCAAACGTATAATCGTTGTTTGCTATTTGTTTTTGATACCTATGCGGATGTATGGTGAGTACCTTGTAACATTTACCGTTCCGAAGGTACGACAACAGATTTTTGAGACTGAGACTGGGCAGACAATTGTCCCCCCCCCCCCATTGTCCCCTTGCTAGGTACGGCTCTCCAGATACTCAATTATCCACTCCACATATCCCTCTCACTGTCATATACAACTACTCAAAGAGCGAATTAAATCAGCTTCTACTCTATCAATGTATACCATTTCCCAACAAATAGGAGCTTAACATTTAAACTGTTGAAGCACAAAATGTAACTAGCTATGTCAATGCCCAATACTTGAAATATATTGCCCATGTATGTAGAGCGGAAGACAATGCAATCAGAAAGAGAATGATGTTTGCCAAAGCAACGAAACTCTATTATTGAGATCCATGGGTAAAAATTACAAAGATGCTTGGAGTGGACATTAAGCAAGCAAAGCGTGCAACACAATCAAAGAAGGAGTTCGCCAAGTTAGTGCGGAAACTTAATGGCACAGTACATCGATGGAGGGTCTCGCAGGAAGGAAGGACGTGTGCACCTGCCTGAACGTTTGGGAAAAGGTTACTGTTATCTTTCAGTGACTGGTTTCAACGTAAATTGTGATAAAGAGGGTTACGATCTTCTAATCAAATTTACCATTGATCGACAGGGTCATATTAATTGGGAGAAAGGGGTTGCCTATTCCCAAGAATTCGCTTTCTACTTTTTGTTCTGCCTTTCTATGATCCTATATTGCGCTAAGCTGTACAACAACCACCTTAAAGTTTTGACTGACATAGCAAACTTGCATTTTTATATTTTGTGGGGCATTTGATCCATATCCCCGACTATGACTTTAGTAACTGTGAGATCTCTCCCCCGCATATGTTTTTAGCTTGGTGCGACAATGATATTCTGTTACTACTTCACTGCATTGCTCAGTCATATGGTTCTTGGTTTCTATTATAACGCCTTCCCTATCTCTCTTTCCTTTTGATGAAATTTGCTACCTAATTTATGTCCAATTGCGAAAGATATCTTGATCTTCCACCAATTTTAGAGGCCTAAAAAACTGACTGTCGTACTGCTTGAAGCATTTACTTCTTCTGTATTAGTGAAATAGATTCAAATTCAAAGTCTCATAACCTACCTTCCATGCTGAATCCTTCCATTTTCATGCCGTATTCTAAAAGTTTTATACTACATTCCAATACTTACTTTGCAATCTGATTTTGGTAAGGATAAAGATCTTATTCTTTGCCATGAAGTTACCGTCTTGAGTCTATTCTACATTGCTATTAATGTCTGCAAATCCTCCGGTAGTCTTGAAAGCTTCTCCTGTGTGCCTTTGTCACCATACGTCCTCAGATAAAGAATCTCGCTGTACGTTTAGTACTACCCTTGGATATTAAGTAGTTTGAAATGTAATATTTTGGTATGGAGGGAGTTTTTCCTGTACCGTAATAGCGTGACAGGTTAACGGGATGTTAGCTTAAAGTTGTGTTAAAATTTCGATCTGACTTTCAAATTAAGCTGTTTTTATTTTATTTCATATGTTTCATTTCATTTTTATCGTAAAGCAGATCTTTCAGATTTGCCCTTAAATTTTAAAAATACTTTCCGAAAAAAAGTATTGGAATTGTCTTTAATCAAATCATGAATATCCCAAGGCAATTGTTACCCAAAATTGACAAATCTGTCTACTGGCAAAAGCACTATCAGCAGATTTCTTTAAGTGCCACTCTTTAAATAGGTTTAAATAGGCAAATAGGTTCTGTTTTGACTTGTCATTTTTAGATTTCAGTTTCAACAGCAAGTAGGTTCTGTTTTGACTTGTCATTTTTAAGATTTCAGTGTAAACAGTATTCACACAATAAATTTTTTAAATGATACTGAAGTCTTTGTGAATTTCCATCTTGTTGTAACGTCATCTTCTCCAATAGACATATTTTCTAGAGCTAATAAATCAATTAATAATCCGATTAATCTTCGTTCAATAGGCTTTGAACAGATTGATAATCCGGATGTTAGTCCTTAGACAGTCACGTCACCTGCTACAGAAGAGCTGGCCTTTAGAATTAAGCGATGTTGATGTTCACCACAGGAGCATTGGGGGCTAAGGTGACAACTAGAGAAGTAAGGTGTGTTACTGTGAGGGGTCCACTACCTCATTTGGCAGAGAACCAACGGTGAATAGATGGTTGATAGGTATGAGTACCTGTAATAATATGTTTTCTATTTTTCAGTGTCGTTTGAAATCTGATTCAGTAGGAGATCTTTATTTTAAAGCATGAAATTCGGCTCATGATGATTAATGTATCGGTCGATGTTCGTTATATGCTATGTATCTTTCGGTCGATGTTCGTTATATGGGATGTATCTTTCGGTCGATGTTCGTTATATGCGGTGTATCTTTCGGTCGATGTACGTTATATGCGATGTATCTTTTGGTCGATGTTCGTTATATGCGATGTACCTTCAAAACATTTAAAAATGAATCTCGCAGAAAGCTCGCTTGGAATTGTGGATATTACATAGGGTGCACACTGATAGCAAACGATAAGCTAAACTGGTGTATTGTACGAGTGCTTTTCATGAACTTTTTAAGAGTAAGGGGACTTTCACTTGTCTTTTCTGAACACGACGCTAAGTGAACGACATCATTTGGTCGGGCGTGTAAAGGAACTCTATTCCATTACATGGCTGATTCTACAAGCTTCTATACTTCAAAAAATACAGCTAACCTGTGTCCTGTCTAAATTGCAGAGCAGGATGTAAGGGAACAACATTAAAGTTGAATAAGATAAAGAATTGCAAATCAGGTTTACTTCCGATCAAATATTTCACACTAAATTCACAAGGTGTCTGAGCTCAATCGCTTTCATGGGATCAACAAATGACATCACTGCTGATTAGCCGATGCTACAGGCAATTTTTTACCCCTAAGTTAATGTTTGATATTTTTAATGCCCTCCTGCCGCAGCTCGCTTTTGTAATCTTTGAAATACAGAACGTGCCCTTTCATAAAGTCAACGTTGTAAAACAAAGTTCATTGTAAGAATTTCAACTCTCTATACATTAGTCAGACTCTGCGCCACTACCTCAGTCGTGCCTTGGAACACCTGAAAACCTTTTCTCTTATTGATAAATAAGGTTTCAATCTAACTTCCCATCAGTATATTGGCGCACACGGGTTTAATAGATGTCATTTGAACATTATTACCTCAAGATTTTACCTGTTAATGTCACCAATCAACTTGGCAACAATGTATTTTAAAAGTTTGTTGATAGGACAGAACAATGAAACTGCACGAAGTAGCGAAACATTTTGTACATTCTGACGATGTTGTACTCTAAGGAGTGTCAGACGGGAAAACTTTTCAGTACAAATATGTTTTTGCAACTTCGAGCAATGTATTTGTTTTGCACGGTCATTTATTTATTATCATTTCCACTTTCCTCTCTTCCCTTTATTGGGGCACGCTTTTCAATTTCCTGTTGCGTTGCCTATTTGATATTTATATGATGTATTTATTGGAAAATTATTTAAATTTTTTCTTCTTTTTAGTAAGTATACACATCTTTCATGATGTCTATAATGATATTTAAGACAATGAAAAAAAATGAACATGAATAGAAATCATGTTCTTTATAGCTTTTAAGCCTAGAATACTTTGTAAGTAGTTGATTTTGCTTTCCAGGTGCTTTCTATTGTTCCATTACCATATAAGGATGTATGATTACGTCATGGTGAAGTATAGCATAGTTGATGGAGGTTGGATGTTCTGCGACATCCTAATCTTCCCTCACCAACCCACCATACGGTTGTATGATGTTATGGCTGAACTCGAATCTCAATAAAAAGCAACTTTCGAAACTAATTCATGCGCCACCTACAAAAACATGTTGATTGTTGAACTGTTACCAGCAAACATTCCTACAAATAGAAATTAGGAAATTAAATTGACTTCCAAAATGTACGAAATGGGAAACAAAGAGCCTGAATTAGAAATTTTGAGAGGTATAAATTCTACATCTCCTGAAAACATTCAATTGTACTACACGGCATCTAAGAATTACTCGACATCGTTGTGACAAGTCAACACAGAATTGAACTCTAGAGCAGCAGAGCTCGTTGTTCTCCTGGCGGTTAACGTGAAAAAGTCATGGGTTACAGATGAGACCTCAAGACAATCAGTAGAAGATAAACTACGTAGACACGCTAAACAGAGAACAGCTGTACTTTTAGGGAACATACTAGAGAAAGATAGAATATGTTGCCACAGAGACTTGAAGCCGTGATCGAACTGATTCCTGTAAATATTGTCTTCTCGGTGATCTTTTGCAACTGCCTGAGTAATGACACAGGAAGAGGCCGAGTGGCCAAGTGGTAAGAGCAGCTAATGCAACGATTGTACGATCTAAAGCGCCAACCTTTCTGTAAGTATTTGCCATAACATATTTCTTTTGCTCCTGCTTCACGGTACCAAATTATTCCAAAACTGGGTCGTGGCTGTGATGGTATTAAACAATGAAGCTCTTTGTGAAGTTGATATATGCTTACACCATCGACGGAATGCATCGGATAAAAATAATCTAGGCCTGAGCGGCCGGAGACATGTCGGTTGAGAAGCGACTTTTAGTATGCGTTGCACGGGAAAGGTGCCAACTAAATGCAGTGTTTAAGGTATCAATTAGTTCACAGGAAAGTTAAAATGCCGAACCTGAGAAACGCAATAGAACAGGAAGCGCTTAAGAAATATATCATGGTTTTAAAAGTATCAATGTTGAAGTCGGTCATCATTTAATGAGACACTTGACTAAAGAAGCCAAAAAAATCAACAAGATTACTAATAAAAAGGGACTGCATCTTCAAAAAATATTCAGCCAATCTGTCAAAATAACTATCTGTAGTAAAAATCCACTAGTGAACTGTTGAGCGCAAGCGTAGCTTCACGGAAAGAAAGGAAGAAAACCAATCGCGAATTTGTGAAAAGAAGAATCTTGATTGTGACAATTGATCTGGATATTATAAGTGCTTTCCCTATCATAAGAATTTATTATTTGGCTACTTATGGGGGTAGAATTGTAGAAGAAAAAATTAAGAGCAGAAAAAATGTCAAGAAAAGTTGTGTGGTTATCCGGTTTCAACTCTAAAGCTTTGGTGAATGTCCGTATTTATGCTGCGTAAGTAAAAATGCTATCCAGCATTGTTTTTGAAAGTGCTTATTTTGAACTTCCGAATAAAATGTTGATTTCCAATTCCCTTTCATTTTATTCCTAGACCCCATAATAAACTACTTGGGTAGGCCAATCACTGATCTCTAAAAAACACTGGATCGAGTATCTTCCGTCTGAAAGTGAGGTCAGTCGTTGGACACCATTTCAGTCCCCATCAGACAAAGCTTATAGACAATGTTGCGCAACATGGTGGACTTTCCCGCGCTATTTTAACTAATGGGGGCCAGTACTCGTGACTACACTTTTTCGTAGTTAGAGACAATGGGAAGCTCGATCCAGTCTTTTTTAGAGATCAGTGAGGCCAATGCATTGTATTATATTTGATCATGCGCACAAGGTTCTATAATTGCTTAGGATAATGATTTATTTTCTTTTGCCCTAAACTACCCAACCAAGTCATCATTTTTTACATAGCTGTCTTGGGACAATGTATCAAGAGTGTGAAACACAGTCACTGGAATAGGAGAATCGCGAAGAAAAGAGAGTGACTGTGATAGGAGAATCATAAAAAAAGGAAAGTCATTGCAGTAGGAGAATCGCAAAGACAGGAGCGTCCCCTGGATACGGGAATGACGGAGACAGTAGAGACGTTGGAATGGAGGAATAGAAGAAGCAGGAGGATCACTGAGATAGGAGAATCACAGCAACAGTTCGAGGAATAACTAAGACGAGAGAGCCACTTGGAAAGGAGAACTGCAGAGACAAGAGAGACACGTGAAGGCCGGAATGAAGGAGACTTGAGGACACTAAGAAAAGAGGGTCGCAGAGATATCGTCACTTAGGACAAGAGAATCGTAGAGAAAGAGAAGAGGTAATCGATTAGTAAGTCTGCCAAGAGAGGAGAGTAATTGCCACAAGAGACTTCAATAAATGTTGATTTTACGATTGTAATTTTATTTCATCCGGCCAATGCTGCTCCGTGGCAACCTTTTGTTTGATTGGAGAGGATTCTCATGGTAATGTTCAAGGTATTGTGCTGTGGCAGAGTCGTAACTTTCATCTAATTGTAGGGGATAGGGGATAACACTGATTTTGAATTTAAACGTCTTGCGGTTCTTCTTCTTTTTCTCCTTGTTCTTCTTATTCCTCTTGTTCTTCTTGTTCTTCTTGTTGTTGTTCTTCTTGCTCTTCTTGTTCCTCGTACTCTTCTTGTTCTTCTTGCTCTTCTTGTTCTTCTTGTTCTTCTTGTTCTTCTTGTTCTTCTTGCTCTTCTTGTTCTTCTTGCTCTTCTTGTTCTTCTTGTTCTTCTTGTTCTTCTTGTTCTTCTTGTTCTTCATGTTCTTCTTGTTCTTCTTGTTCTTCTTGTTATTGTTCTTTTTCTTGTTTGTTTTATTTTAATATCGTTCACTCATATTTATTCGTTTCTGTGAATCTAGTTACAAAATTGTGTTGCTCAAACGCATGAAAAGTACTTGTCTAGACGTATCCAGGTACTGGAAAGAAGATAATGTACTCTTTCAAATAAGCCCTTTCATAATTTTCCTACAACAGAAGTGGTGGCATAACTTAAAAAGAAGTAAATGTGTGATGTAAGGACTCTCTAGAGGATAATGATTCGTGCAAAATTTAAAGTCGCAAATTCGGGTAGAGGATTCTTATTCATTCTTTGTCTTAAATACAGCTTAGACGTTTGTGGTCTATAGTTGTTTATAGTAACATAGTATAAGGAGTTATTGAATCCATTGAGAGATTTTTCATTAAGAATAATTCTAATTTGTAAGAACTTAATTAATTATAAGGAAGCATTTAGTTTCCGTACAACTCCGTGGACCGCTGGTTTGAAATGGTCTCCCATGCCAATGATTTTAATCTTGGTGGAAAATATTCTCCAGTTTTGAGTATTGAAATCTGAGAGCAAATACGCATACTCTAAATCATATCACTCGAATCATTTAACCTTACCTTGACCCTGATTAAAACGATGGTCTTTTTATATGGCGAACTTTTCTCTGCCAAAGAAAAGCGTATCAAGAGGGGGAGAGTTACTTTGCGTCGACCTAAAGCATTCAATTCTACTAGATCAATCATACTATATGCAATATTTATGGCTCCATTTTGGGTACTTTTTTCGCGTACCAAAGTAAATGCATCAATTTTCTTCTGAGCTACGTTTTGTCTCGTGAAATCAATTGTTGTGAGTACAATAATCGGAAGATACTTTTGGAAATGCGCACGAAATTGTCTTGGGCTGGAAGTGCGGCCTCTTATAATTTTCATCGCTTTCCTGTGTGAAGCTCATTACGAAAAGGCTGCCGTGACATAGATATAAAGGCTTGATATAAATAGCTTGTACCACCTATGGGTCCATGGGTAGGATTAAGAACAGCACGTGAAAAATGGGACGTCAGAATCAACTTGCGATCATCAGGGATTGGGCAGGTTTGAATATATGTTATGGCAAGGACATGCAAACGTAGAGTAAAATCCACTATCGACAGAAAGTCGAACCAGATTGCTATTGACTTAGACACAAGCGCAAGGTTATAAGGTAAGGCTTAGCGTCGACATCATACCTTCAAGAATCCAGGTTAACTGTATTGTATTGTAAGAGTTGTTGTCAACCGCCATGTTTTGCAATAAAAACATTGTTCATAAAACTGCATGTTATGTAAGTGTAGACCAAAAGGTGAAATGCATCCTCATGCAGACGTTGTCTTTTAACTTTGAATGATGACCCGTGTAATATGTATCACATGAGTTGTAAAACTCAGCTAAACCTACATCTGTAGCTTTTATCTACAATACTGTTCTTATAAACGAGAGAGAGCTTCCAGTTATCAAAATTGGTCATTGAGGGTTCATGGGACACGAAGATCACTTATATCCACAGGGGTATAGACTTGTCCAGATAACCTTGAGAAGTCGTCGTAGTGGTGTAGAGACCTCATTGTCAAGAATCGCATGGTCATACTAAACATCCTAATGGCTTTAAGAGAGTTGAGGTCCTTAGTGATACTTGAGACATTGTTAGGTCAGCATTAATTATGGAACCTATGGCCTGAATTTCGTTGAAGTAGTTGACAGCGTCTATGGTGTCGATACGTTTGACAATTTTAATAAAATCGTGATATTTCGGGCATTTTGTTCTTGCTTACACACGCTATTGATTATCTTTTTGGTATGCTTATTAGAGCTAATATCATCTGGTGTTAGCTCTCTTTGATATTTTTAACGGGTCGCAATCGCTAGAAAGAAGTTGCTCTCCCTGAAATACTTTTTATGACAAATTACCATGCCTATACCCTTATTTTCCCTTCTGCAACGAGTTTTTCTAGCACGCTTCTCCTTCTTCTTGTTTAAAGCGTCAGGGCAGCGGGCACTTCTGGAGACGGAAAATCTGAAAATTCTGTTGAGAGCTTGCTATCAAGGAGACATAGTTGGCGAGTTATGCTGGATTTTGGGCAGATAATAGAAGAATTTGTCTGTTACACAAACAGGGATGAGACGGTTGGGGCCAAAGGTCAGAGCTACAGTAGCTGGTATAGAATGGTGTCTTCCAATATGGAGCAGGTAGAGAAATAGAGTAAAAATTGCACACTTAATGTTTC
The DNA here is from genome assembly GCA_010016065.2 of Carybdea cf. marsupialis auct. non (Linnaeus, 1758). Taxonomy (NCBI): domain Eukaryota; kingdom Metazoa; phylum Cnidaria; class Cubozoa; order Carybdeida; family Carybdeidae; genus Carybdea; species Carybdea cf. marsupialis auct. non (Linnaeus, 1758). The sequence goes on along the minus strand of JAAAKL020002505.1, from coordinate 3,279 downwards.
TTAAAGACCTGAATATAGTCCACAAAGTCACACCTTATATATATATATATATCATATTTTAAAGTTTATTTCAATTTATCACTGACCCAGCGAAGGTGCTATTTACTAAAATACTTTCTAAGTATGTGATCTCATCAAATGTATGTTCATGACTAATTTAAATGAACATCGTATATTTATATATGTTTCTACAATTCTTCGTTGTGTGAGGATATCTGCAACGAGACTTACTAAAAGATATAAGATACTTTATCGAGAAGTCATCACCTTTCACAAATTTAGGATTTCAAAGACAAGAGACAGTCCTTCATGCTCCTATATAGAGGTCTTATGTTCAGAAATTCATCAGTTGACCCAATTCTTAAATTATTTCTTGATTACTATTTGACGAGGAAATGTAGTTAAAAAATGCCTTCTATTATCTTGTTGATAAAAAAGGTTGATCCTTGCTGGTGTTCCAATACTGTAGATATGACCGTGTGCACGAAATTTTTTCCTATTAGATGTGGTGTTCCAGTGGTATTTTTATGGGGTTTGTAAAGAAACGAAGCATTACTTGTTGTATTTAGTGTCATGGAACGAAAGAAGTAGAGAAACCCAGCTCAATCAAAGATAGAAAAAGAAAAACCTTGCCCTCTTCCGGACGTACATTTCCGAACGTGAATAACCTGGGAATGAGGGACTTCAGTCTATTTCCTGTTTGTGAAAAATCAATATCCGAACAGCATCTCATCATTAGATTCCAGAAAAGCAGAGTTAAATTAATGTAATTCTCGTCAGGTATTTTATGCGAAATAATCACCCTGCCTTTGTACTCAGGGTGTATATATGTATTAGCAAAAATAATATTTTGTTTCAAATCGATCCCTACGTCCTCGGAGGCTCAAAATCTTACAGTTATAAATTCAGCGAAAAGCTCCAGAGTCCATTAGCCTGAATATGGGAAGAATACCTCATGAAACGTAGCTCAGAAAAAAAGTATACTACGACTCACGACATGGTAAACATCCACCATCCATGTCATCAACTGAGTCGACGAGTGTTGGTAAATTTGACCTTTTGTTTTGTTGTTATGGTTACTTTCAGTAAAAGGTTTTATGTTGTTGCTAAACGAGACGTTGCCACTTAGCTAAACAACTAAAAATGTCCTCGTTGATACATCCTTCACCATTGCTATGGGTGAATATTGTATTTGGAATATTTGATCGATTTCTTTACTTTACTGTATTGAAATAAATGCTAGCCAACTTTAGCACTTTAAACTAATACCATACTTGGTTTTTATTTTCATATTAGAGTTGTCCTCTCATGTTGTTATTCATACTGACAGTAACATATCATAGCATAACTTTTTCGATGCAGCTGTTATTCATGTTCTCAATATTAAATCCCAAAATCAAACAATCATGTTACACTTAAGTTTAGAAATCTCATTCATAGAGGTTTATCGTCCTTGTCAACGGCTGCCTCACGTATTAAGAACTCCACCTCTCCTTGTCCTTATCATATCATACGATTCTACATGTTTGCAGCAAACCAGCTAGGAAATCATTGATAACGAAATTAAAGAAAATATCCGTCGACTGATAAATGTTTATAACGGTTTACTTGTCCTACAATCCATGTCATGGTGAAAATGATGGCTTGATTGACTTCAAGACTAGGGAGTGCATCTCGTATTTTGTAATTTTCCTAACATTGTCAAATGCCAAAACTACTTTCTTCCTTAGATATTTTGTCCTACTGTTTTCAAAGTAATTGAAGTCAGAAATAGGACGAAAAAAGAAGAAATAATTATTTTACTCAGTAATGTTTGGAAAGAGCTAATTCAGAAGGAGTACAGTGCACAAGTGAAGCTTTGTTTATTCCACGCAAATCGGCATGCAGTCAGGTTATGTTAATCTGCAAGACGGGCCAAGAAGACAAATTCTGGTATGGACGCCACGACCCCTGGCCATTTCATCTCGGTCATAGATAGAAGACCTTCGCAAGACGTTATGGTATGATAACTGTCTACATTAAGCCTTATTCATCTCTCATTCTTGTCCTCTTTTTCTTCTTCTTTGTCTTGTAATCTAGTTCCCAGACATCATCTCTTTTTGCTCCTTCTCCCTCTTCCCCATTTTGCTGCTACTGCTGACATCTGCGTTTTCATCCTTAATGTACCTTTTTCACGTAACCTCCTTTCTTTCTTACTATATCTTCCCTTTTTTCTAAAAGCTACGCAGAAAAGTCTTTCCTTTCCTTCCCTTGTTGTTCTCTTCTTTATAGTGCGAATAGTTCAAGTCATTTGAGATATGCTTTTCTGATGTTACATCCTTGCTTTTCATAACACAGTTCTCAAGAACAATGCCTTCTACCCCCAGGCCAGATCCCTCATCTTACGAATACGATCTTTGCATAGATAGTTAATAGAGTTACTGCAAAAGCAAGGTAAAGAAGCTTGTTTAACCGCATACTCTGTTCCCTACCTCTATGACCTGAATGCTAGAAGTCTGGTAAATCAGAAGGCTTGCGTATACCCTTTGTACTTGTACGCTTTTGCCTTCAGCCTCAAGTTAAAGGGCTGAGGCTAGTGCTTTCCATGCACCAGTACTACTATGACCTTGAGTATATATCAAGGCTGCCTTGGAGTAGTATTAAGTATATGCCGACGATAACGATGTCAGAATGGCTTACATCACGCCATCTTGGTTCCACGTGATTTCGTTATCTAGGAGATGCTTCAATTATCTGTCATGAAAGCATGTTTTAATTGGTCTTGTAGTTCCTGTTGCAAAGTTACCCCTTAAAGCCTTTTATATTTTTTCTTTCATGAGGTGCTCGTTACTCTTTATCTTTTATTTAATCACGTTTCAAAGGATCTTTCTATATATTGCTTCCTATCAGGACAGTTTGAAGAACACACTTTGTGGTGTGTTTTTATCAGAATATCCTTTTTGTAGACGCCATATTGCTGACCATTCTTTGTGCTACGGATTCTCGCTACAGATACCAAAGAATTCACGTGTGCAGCCACTGCAATAGGGGAACGAATTTGTGGTCAGAAGAATAACGAATTTCACAGGCGACTTGCAAAATTATTGGGAAACTCGGCCTTTACTGCAAATCATCTCTCTACCTTGCCACTCTTAAGGCATTTGCTGTCTCTTTGTTCAACACTCTCACCTTTCTCTTAATCTGATCATTTATTTTTAAAAGCCACCTCACATGAGAATCCTCCCCTTCTCAAAGAAACCCCCCCCCCCCCCCCCCCCCCCCCCCCCCCCCCCCCCCCAG
>JAAAKL020002504.1:0-25850 GCA_010016065.2 Carybdea cf. marsupialis auct. non (Linnaeus, 1758) | reverse complement strand
TCGAGCATTATTCATCACGGTGAAGGTATTGTTCATCACGGCGAAGGTATTGTTCATCACGGTGAAGGTATTGTACATCACGGTGAAGGTATTGTACATCTTGGTGAAGCCACATAACTTTTGAAAGCATTGTAGTTATAGTGCAAATCTGCTCTAAAAACAATTGTTTGAAACAAAATAAACATTGTTTTGGGTATCTGATCTAGTCAATGTGACTATGCTCAATAAGCCTCATCGTGAGAAATAATCCTACACCAAACTACGGTTCGTTTGAACATTATAACTGTACTACAATTTATACTCTTTTGTCTGCAATAGTCTCTGAACTCAAAATAAATAAGAGAGATTGGTAGGGTCTGCAGACGCCTTTTCTTGGAAAAGGGGGTTTTCGTATTTGTTGAGGATAAAGAGTTTGGGCCCTCGGATCGTAGGTGAAGGTGATGCCACCACCAAATCTTGGACAGGGAATTACTCCACCTGCCTTTACAGCGCTCGAAGAACGTCCAGCAAAGTCTACTGACAACAAAAACATTTTGGAATGGACATAAAGCAACTGCAATTGTGTGAACCAAAGATGAACTTATTGACTGTACATGCCAGTATATCTGACTACAAGGCTACCAGTAAAGACTTGCTAAACTATTTCAAACTACATAGACCATATCTGGCTCCATGTACTTTAAAATATAAATATAACAGACTCTGAATGAAGGCGAACTTCATTCGGATCGAAAAAAATCTAAGATAACGGTTTCCAAGAATTTGATGGACTGTTTAGTATTAAATAAAATAATATATTCACCTACCTGAGCACTTGCCAGATGCATCGACCCTAAAGCCTGAATCACATTTACAGTTGTATGATCCAGCAACGTTCACACAGGTTCCGTTTCCACAAATACCGGGCATGAGGCATTCATCTGCATCTAAGGTGTGAGGGAAATGAAACGAAAAGGTTAATAATGCCAAAAAGGCAGATGAAAGGAAACGGTTGGTTTGTAAAGAAGGGCGTGTCAAACCGAGTGGTAAATCCTTTACTTTGTTCTCCTATAATAGGATTATACATGTTTATAATGTTTATCTCACAAACGTATACCATTTACCATCAATGTACTATACAAGAGCATACATATTATGAATCACCAAGTTTAATTTATGCAAAAAAAACCCCACTACGTTAAGTAAGCAAAATATAATTCAAAATCCACGCTGTCTAGTAAGACAATGTTGCTTATTCTAGAGGCTCATATTAAATAGGCCTTTATCTTCGGCGGTAATATCGACTTGGATTACGGGCCTGGATTTTCTTGAGTAACGTACTTCCATTTGTGTTTTGAATGCGCTGGTCATGGGTTCAAAGGCCGATAGTAAAATACGTTTCTATTTCTCTAGTACCTATTCAAACTTCCATTTGTGCCTTGTTAACTGCTTCTACCTCTTGAATTCTTTTTTTGCTGTACTTGGACAAGGCAAGGAGTTTCTTTGTCCACAATACTTCCATTTTGGCATTATCATTATTTTATCTTTTCCTGGAACTGTGACACTTTAAACACTTCTACCACAACACTTTATTCAGATCAATCACTCCCGTCTGCTGATTTCTTTTTGCAGTCATGTCAAATTATTTCGCTAAATTTTACGAATCTCACTTACTTTTCACTAACGAGCATGACATTAAGAAAACCCATTGCCACGTACCTTTGCAAGTCTTGCCGTCCATCATAAATCCCATTTTGCATACACACTCGAAGGTACCGAATACGTTTGTACATTGACCATTTTCGCAATACCCAGCAGTTTTGCATTCATCCAAATCTGAAAAAGATAAGTTATTATGATGATATACTGAGTTGCCTTTGTCCGTTATTTAAAAGTAATCGAAGAACTAACTTAATATCTTTGGATACTATTATTTCTCGGCTACTGATTGCGACAATAATTGGGGGCCAGAGGAAGAGGCTGGCCAGGAGGGAAACATGAATGATGAGTTAGAGGATAACGTCTGCTATGTCATAAAAGCAGCAAAAGATAATGGAAGATAGACGCCCATAGTTGCCGAGGCCCAGTAGAATGTAGCGCAATGGTAACTATCGTATAAATCAAGCATACGATAATTCTGACGAACATGCCGTTTACTGAGCCTCGTGACGTCATGACGTACGTTATTAAGATATGGTGTGGTCCTCAGGGCGAAAAAAGAAAGAATTCAGAGCCGTCCCATAACCAAACATTGCGAAAATGAATAGCAAACTTTCGTGGGGTTATGTGGTACCAAAGTTACCAATGTTGTTAATTCTGAATATGCCCGATTCGGTGTTGCCAAGGGAGGTCGGCCTATTTCTGTGTGCTACGTTTCCTTGGTGCAGACCTTTAAACAAGCAATTTGCGGCGTTGTACGTTCTTCATGAGAAGATATGTAGTTTTGGCAACGAGTAATGTTTTTCCACAGCTCCAGTGTTCAGTGCAGAAATCCATTCACCAAAACTAAACTTGCAGCTCTTCTATTGTTTGTAATTAATACGCCAGTGAACCTCACATTTAATAATTCCACTGGAACAACATGGTAGTCACAGTGTTACCTTCCTATTCTATATAGTATTAAAGGAGGCCCTGTGTAGTGCTGATCATGAATGAATATATCTTTGTGTGCTGCCAGTCTTAAAGCAAGAGGCATCACTATAAGATCTGTACGTTTATCAGCACGTGTACATGCAAAAAAAATCGAAGGAGCAAGCCAATGGTAACCTTACCGACACAAGATGTTCCGGCTTCGTCGGTTGTCATGCCCTGAGGGCACTTGCACACAAATCCTCCAACAGTGTTCATGCACATTCCACTCTTACATGGATTCTTTTCACACTCATCAACATCTATAATAAAATATAGTAACATGATAGGAGTTACAGTTCAAAAAAAGAGTTAATAGATAGGGATCATAAACCATAGTTCCCTGAAAAACTACTTCAACACTTCGATTATATAACTTAGCTAAAACACTCTATTTCAGCTCCTTTCTCTTTGTTTGATTCTTTTCCACTTCTTTCTCACTCTCTTTCCTTTCCTTCTGACTTTCTTCTTATCCATTGTTTCTCTGGCCTTACATTCTCTCTTACGTTCCTCACCAGGTCATCAACTAGCTTTTCTTTTTGCCTTAATGATTTCCCGCCATCATATTATTCCTTCCTTACTGTATATATGGCAAATTTGCGAGTCCTGGGTATTGAAAGAAAAGCCAACAAAGAATATAAGGAATACAAGAAATCAATCAACGTACCACTTTTTAACGTCAGGCCTTCCGTCTTCTGTTTTGTTAGGTGGCTAATATCAAATCAAAGTTGTCACTTTAAACCCAGTTATCGACTACAGTAAGGCGCATTTTACTGTGCTTCCATGTTTGATATTCTAATTATTTCACTGTCCTTTTCAGAGACTGAAGTCAAGTATCGTTTAGGTTCTGCTGCAAACGAACTTGTATTATGATGTTACTTACCTGTGCATTCTTTACGAACTCCTTTTGGTTCGAATCCTTTGTCACAGTCACATTCATGTCCTCCCACTGTATTTCGACATGTTCCATTTTTGCAGATACCAGGTAGAAGTGTGCACTCATCAATATCTGATAAAGAACAGAGCACGTAGGTAGTTAGTGAAGCTGTTGCTAAGGTAACGATTTTAAACCAAATAAGGACCACTGCAGCTACAAATTCAACTTCACGATTATACATATAACATATGTGAAGGAAAAGGAAGATAGAGTGGAGGGTGTGAAAGGGTTGAGACTTACGTGCAATGAATCACAGTGGGGTGAGTAAGTCAGGTCAGTCGCATTCCTTTCCGTCTTTACTCTTACCCATCTAATCCCAGATACCTATTTTTGTGCCGAATTCGAAAGAGTCTTGTGATCAACGGCCGAAGATAGATTCAAATCATATACCATTTGCTTGCAAGACCACCTCTATTTAGCAATTTCGCTTTCCACAGGTCATTGGCCATACGCTTACAATTACACACTTTAAATAAGTAACTAGAACCAAGAAACACGTGCTTGCAAGAGTATGTGTCAAAATCAACTTAAGAATTGGGAGGTGGCTGCTATATTTAAAGGTAGGTATATGAAAAAAGTCAGTCAACCGTCAGTGAGGTCACCTTGGCTGTAGGCGAAGAAACGGTGGGTCACAAGGGGAATTGCAGTACAGCACCAATACGAATCAGAAATGATTTGATCAAGCAACTGAATAGAAAATCGCAAAACGTATAAAAATATAAATATGTCATCTACGCTATTGTATCATAAAAAAACATGCCTTTTTTCGGATCAATCGTGTTTGTTTTGTTCTTCTCTGATGGATCTGGTTTCTTTTTATCCGGATCGGTGATGGGATCTGTTACACCCCCTGTTCCTGTTGGTGGCTTTGGAGTTGGTTTTCCAATACAAAGAGCATAATGAGCATCTGAATAACAAAGCGGAGAGAGAAAATTAACTTGTACAACTTGCAACGACGATAAATGTTTCAATTGTGGATGAGTGGATGAGGACACAGGATAAGACAGAAACAGAGGTTAGTTCCACTCCCACATAAATAAACAGAACAGACACATGAATCGAATGATCAAATAAAAACGTATAAAAAGATGGACGAGAGATAATGCAGAGAGGATCCAAAAAGACGATCCAGGGAGACACAGTCCGCTACTTCCCGCGCAGGGAAATCTCAAGAGCAAGAAACGGAGTGCTTCAAATTACGACCTTTAATTCGAAAGTTGTAAACAAAAGAATGTAAATTTGGTTACTGTAGTTGTTGATATATCATTTTGATTATCGAAGAATGAGTGTGATTTAATATCTTGTTGCCTTCTGCTTGTTGATCTTCACAGGCCTTTAGCGACCTCGTAACAAACTAACATAACATAACATAACATTACATAACATAACATTACATAACATAACATGGATTCCGCCTCTTGTCACACTTCCAAGACGTGGCTATCAACTCGGTCTCTATCGAACATCAAACTGATACGACTCGATCGCTTCCTCTATCTCCTTGCAACTCTTTGTTCTAGGTTCAGCATGATTCGGATAACAATACCGTATCAACGTAATTTTTACTGCTATTGTGACACAGTCTATGTATCGTGTGTTTCATTTACTGCTGACTTTGTTACTAAAGCACAACATGAAACGCCCAAAAACATCGGCCCGACTCCTCTGTCGTGGTTCACGTCTTGCCTCATTCCGACTTAAACAGACCTAGCATAGTCAAATTAGCTCCTTGAACATCTTTCGGAATACATCAAAACCTCAAATTCAATTCCAGGTGAACAATTCACCCTCTACCCCAGACCCCTAAGTTCCGTACATGCTGACCGTTACCGGTAGTTTGTAGCTGAGATTAATTTTTAAAAGTATTAGTTCTGAGCAAGGCAATGCCGCTGTCACTAGAATCTCTGTCCGCTTTCTGATTCCCGGGTATCAAGATTATTCATACTGGCACTCCTTCCTATCACAGACGTCTAGCCGTTGACTTTACATGCTTGGGGAATGAAAATGTCCCATAGAAATATTTACCTCAATACTAATTACAAGTGCAGGGGGTAGCCATAAAATGCAAATCTTCTGCCGGCTATCTACAACTAGGCTGACTATTGGTATCTTAATCTCATTCCCGCTCATTCCAGTCTTTACACCTTCAAAATCGCCGCGCTTTAGTTACAGATAGCTACGAAAAATACTCGCCGCGCTTTAGTTACAGATAGATACGAACAATACCATAGTTGCTTAAATGGAATTCACTCTCGTGGCGGCCATGTCCCACTTACTTGTTCCAGAACTTGGACACGTGGTGCAGTTATCTCCGAAATGCGTACCAATGTTACAACAACACTGATTGATGGTAAGCTTGGCTGGCAAAGGTTCCTCACATTCTGTTCCAACAGGCGCATTTGTCGGTGCAATGTAACATGACCCTTTCCTCAAATCTGAAACACACAAAAGAAACATTTTACACCTTGCCCGTATTCAAGCGGTAACTCTTACTGAATCTGTATATAATTTAAACTCTTTCATAACGATCGTTTTTTAATCTATGGAACTTTTAATAGGTTTTAACTAATTCGTTATTCTGATAATTTCTCTCCAACATGAATTTACACAGTGAAGAGAAAATGACCTTCAAACTTGTGTGGAGCTGGATGCGATGACCACCAGTTGCGGATTTCAAGCTGTTGTATCAACTTGGAAAACGAGTGGTTTTGCTGCCCTCAAAAACCAGGAAAAGTCCTAGCGGCAAACGGCGTAAACAAATGTTCTACTTAGTTCCAACCTTTAGCCCTTGTTTATCATCTTTTCTTTGAGTGGTCGATGTATATCAGGCACCTTTATTTCCTACTTTTGTGGTAGTACCCCCTCGCTGGCTTATCCTTTGCCGTCTCTTTTATCCTTTATATCTAAAACGATACATATTCTCGCTACCTCTAAAAGGACTCTTCCTATTATCTATTACCCACAGCCTCCCTATGTCAAAACCCACCCCTTTTTTGGAAAGAACTTTACATCCTAGATCTTGGGCGCCTAGACACAATGTATGTCTTGACAGTTTTATCTCCAGCCTTTTTGTGGCGTTCAAATATTTTACTGTGATTTAAAAACGTTTAAACACGAGTGGCACCACACATACCACTGTATAACCTCTTTGTTGTCACTGTTACATGTGCTCTATAAACTATATCTTTCGTTAAAGTTGAACTGTTACCTTTGCGTTGGAAGGCGGGAAGAAACTTATGTCGCTGGAGCGATTCTAAGGGGTCTCACCTCATACCTTGTTACTAATAATAATATATATAATAATATAATGATAACTAATAATGATATGACAAGGTGGTGCACAAGAAGTGGTTAAAAGAAAAGGGAAATTACTATAGTTACCTTTGGTTTAACCTCCTATCCTATGATATTCTTTTACACTTACAACAATAGCATGAAGTTAGACAATAGCATGGCTCCCTCACCTACACAGAGTCCTGTGATCTTGTTATATGTAACTCCTTTGGGGCAAATACATCTGTATGACCCTGCTGTGTTGATACAGGTTGATCTGAAGCCACATATATAATCTGTTGAGCATTCATCGATATCTATAAAATAGCAAGGGAGAAATACGGTAAATGGTGGTCAACGCTCTCAATTCAGATTAAAATTTCAATTCTGCATTTAATAAAGTAACAGCGGTTACACCTTTTTACAAACTGATATTTTTTGGTAGTTTTGAAAGTAACGTTGAAAATAATGATTCACAATGTTTTCCTGAAACGCCTTGTTGACCGATTATAGACTTTGCACCAATAAACATCTAGTGGTGGCAATAGCACAAACCCATTTAAGCCTTTGCTTCTGAAAATAGATTTAACATCACGCGAGGTCTGAAACACCGGGCAAGAATTGACTTCAAAACATAGCAATCGTGTACAGCATCAGCCGTGTTATCTTCTTGTGTGTTGAATATTCTACAAGATTCGAAGTTTCATAGCCATGGTCCACAAACACTGCTGCTACGGTAAGTGTGTCAGTTGCAGAAGACAATGAAAGAAGAGTTTTTTTCATCGCTTTTCCGAAGCCAGGCAGAAATCGACAGAAATGTCAGCGCTGGGTTAGCGCTTATTCTCGTGAGGGCTGTACGGAGCTGAATGTCAGCTTAATATTGTTGGGGGCTGAAACGCTCACCACGGCCTTATTTTTCTCCTATCTTTTCAATTTCGACTCAAAAATTCCCCAAAAGCAGGCGATCGCCTACGGAGCAATCTCAACCTTCAACGAAGAGTAAGAACCTGCAGATAGCTTCTAGCTCGTCGATCCGAGTTTCTATGAGTGTGGACACTCCATGTGTCAGTTCAACAGCAACGCAGGTATCATACATGTGGAGGTGAAACATTCAAATGGTATACAAGCTGTATCCACCGGCAAACGACAGAACTAGCACAACAGCTTCAACCTTGCCCGGTCAAATCGCTATATTATCACTAATGTGACGTCACACTACAATAAAGGGGTTTGTGCTATAGGACGGGTTACGGGCATTTTCCGTGTTTTTTAACTCTTATTTATATCTTTGCCTATTGGAATACTCAGATTTAGTGTCTAAGGTTTCCGTTCCGCCTTTTACCATGCGAATGTCCAACAACCATTTATCTTACTTATAACACTAACATGACGGCGGACAGCAAATGAAATGTATTAAAACTGACTCCTCAATAACTGGTAAAGGCTCAACAGCTATTTCCTGATTGCAAGACTTATTTCTACTTCCCCGGGAAGTTACAGAGCTCTCGGGTTTGTGATAATAAAACACAAGTTACACTGACATTTCTGAGGTGATGTTGCATGATGCAGAAGGTAAACGGTGAAGCTTACCATATCGAATATGTTGAAAGATAAGCCACACTAGATATAACAGCTACGTTACTACAGTGCTCCTTGTTGTTAAAAAGGGGAAAACTTTGTTGTTTCCACCCTGTACGTTCCATAGAACTTGATGGCAGTACATGTCCAACATTATGATGATAAGTAAGTACGAATAACATACCAACACATTCAAACTTGGCATTTTGTTTGTATCCAGATGGACACTGACAAACTGCTCCTCCTTTTTTGTTGATACATCGTCCGCCTTTGCAAAAATTGGGTAACAACTTGCATTCATCGACATCTACGAAGCATAGGAAAAATACAGTGGCATATTACTTCTGACCTGCGAAACGAGCAAGCTCTAATTATGGTGACAGTATTTGCACACAGTAACCTATACTGTACCAATAGTGTTTAATTCTTCACTAAGGTCAGTCCGTGGCAATTGTAGAACCCTTTTACTTTGAGCAGTGTTTCATGAAATCTATCCGAATGAAAGCGATAACTGCCAGCTAAAGTCTATTATAGCGGCCGAAACTGTGAAATATATAGCGCTACAACATGAACGTGGGCGCTTTTTGGTCTTCTGTAGCCTATTAATCATCGTCTCATCGTTTCCTCAACTTTGAACACTTTCGTGTTTAATAGCCCCACTCACAAGGTCAGGAGAAACATGAAGTTAAAGCCGATGCGGTATTATAAAGACAAGAAATACTCGTTCAATTTTCCCCTTCGAGTGTAACCAATAAAACCAAATATTACATAGGTAAAAATAATTTCAAAAAGAACACCTAACGTTAGATACCCTTAAATGAGCCCCACCTTTGTCTTAAACAATGTTTCCCCTAACATCAAAGTATACCTTGGCAGTCAGGTTAAGAAACTTTATGCAATTAAGCACACTGCTATCCATCACATTTGCCCCATTGCCATAGTGTTTGAAAAAAAAAGGCAATTGTCAGCCCTCGGAGTCTACGGCGACATTTGTCACTGGCATCGCAACTGCCACCGACAACGACAGAAACAAATGCAAAGATTACTGTCGAAGTCATTATTTAAAAATCGTAAAATTCTGTCCTAAGCTTATGATTGTGAAATATATTCACTAAAACATTTCACCGGCAAATTCTTTTCATGACACATGCTGAACGTTGCAGTTTTGTTTAAACCCATTGATTAAGGCAGAGGAGGGAGTGCAGCACTTGGCATTAAGGCTATCGGATGATTTTTCATGCCCATAAATTTCGGTAATAGCATGGTAATTATTATCTTAGAAACTTCCATACTCACTTTCCTTGAACATTTGTGTGTTTCTTTACAGATTTAACAGATCAAGAAGCTGTCACCTTAACTTTAAGGGAGAAAATTGCCGTCAAAAGCCGGTGCATTTAGTAAGTGGGACGGTAATCTTCTGCAGCCAAAAATCTCGGCTTGCGAGTCTTAAATATGGTTAACGTAGATTGATATTGAATAACTAGTTGGATACACGCCAAACAAATAAGTAAAGAAGATCGATTTTGCTGCACATGCACTAAATTTGCCTGTATAACCTAGTGCCAAGTTATAGAAGAGTAAGGCTAATGCTAAGGAATTTTGTACGAGAACTGGAAATAGCAATAATAGGTAAGAGGACACAATATAAACCTTATAATTAACTTAAATAAAGCTGGGATAAGGCGTGACTGGAAATATCAAGCAAGTCCATCTACTGCAATTTACTAGCCTTCAATAAAATTAAAAAAAGATATCCATACGTGTTTTGATACTATTGATGCTGTCACTGCCGATAACACGGGATCCAAATTACGGTGGTATGTTCTGATCAACGGAGCCACGGTAACACAGACAGGATACCCGAACAGGAGCGATTCAGGCGTTTTCCAATAAACAAAACGCCTGTGTTTAAATAGAAAGGACTCCATTTAATGGACCCACGATAGCGTTAACACAGTCGGCTATTGTAGAGGGCTTTCTATCTTCTTTAAACAACAACAATAATAACAAGTGCCATGGAAGCTATGTCAACTTACCAACAATCATTGTTGTGTTTTCGTTAACAACGAATCCTTTTCCACCGGGACAAAGCTTCTTAAATTCGTCTATAAATTTAGAAATTAACAAGAGATTACTTATCGTTACATATAGAGAATGTAAAGATGAAATAATATACAACATTTAACACCGTTAGAGTGACACTCTTACCCAACTCAATACCATAAAAGCTATCAAACTTTGCATGCTTGAGATATGGGTAGAAATATTGAAAACTGACCTAAGAAAACTTGGGGTTTTTATTGTGGTGGTGGGTTTTTTAGTAGGCTTATTACCATACAAGGCCAGCAAAAGCCCCTAAGTGCATGGACCAGAAGAGAGGTTAACAATGTGGTAGTAAGCAGAGAGAGAGAGAGAGAGAGAGAGAGAGAGAGAGGAACAACTAGCTTAAATGAAACGAATTCATGTTTCACTTAAAAGCATCTAAGTTACAGAAAGAGGGAAAACAATCAGACGCCAGCAAGTTCCACAGCTTATCAGTTCGACGAAAGAAACTAGTCTCATGGAAAGACTTCTGGACACAGGGGGCAACAATAGCATAAGGATGAAGATGTTGGCAAAATGGGGTCACCCGAGATTAAACACATCGGGCTGTAACCGATGACAAAAGCTAATTGTAACACTTCCCATGTTAATATCTGTAGCAAAGGCAAAGGATCTTAATCAGTAAAACGATGGTTTCACAGTTTCCTTTTCAACCGCGTCATACCAGATAAATTACTTGCTTGGTACTCAGCAATTGATGGTTAAGCGATACCTATCCACAACGTTGTTTAGAGGGATCAATATCAATACTTGTATTTCTAAAACTAAATGTCGCGAAAGTGAGGAACAAAAAAAAATGAAACGGTACAAGCAGTTTTTATATTTACCGCAGACCGTAAAAAATCAAACAAACTGGACTCGGTTTATGTAAGGAACCACCATCAACAACTGTCTTGCATGCATCCCTCAGACGTATATACGATCCTGTGTTATTGGCTTTCAAATGCCTTTCCACACTCGAACAACGACTTTGTGCAGTAAAAATACTGTGCGTACACAAAGCTTGGTAGGCACTTTCAAGGGATATTGGCGTCATCCATGACTACATAACTTCTCCTGAAGAACCAGGCAAGTAGCTGGCTGCATATATCGCGGGGGGAGGGGGGGCAGTTCCTGTATTTTTTATTAACTTCCATTATGCAAGAGGTAACTAAAAGACATAAACACCTGAAATGTGATACACAGTCGATTAAAAATCGATTACCAGAAGTCGAGTAACGATCGGACACTGACTTTGACACATGTACTCCATCGAATTTTTCCTCGACGGACCAATGCCTCTACAAACCTGACCATTAGGGGGAGCATGCCCCCTCGTACTCCCAGCTACGGGCCTGCATTGTAATATCATTAATCAGTCTGAACTATTATGAAACACCATCATGGCAATACCATGCCGCAATCGATTTCGTTGTCTATTCACATACTCATGGAACATCAAGCACAATAAAACGACGTTATAAACGCATTTTCAAGGCACCAAAAGAAGAAGAAAATTTCTTCTGCAATATGATTATCTTTGATGCGTTCGTCAACTGTAAAATATACATAGCGTATGATAGAAGTCCCACCCTCTTTGTGTCTAAATTTTTACACCAAAAGCGCTCAGTATTATTGGACATATCGTACACAGAAACTAATGATAATTTTGTATATAGAAATACAGAAAACGATAGTAATACAATGATAATGAATCGTAATGATAAACAATAATAGTATCACACGAGGTACTAAGCACTAATCTGAAACGACGAAGTAAACAATTTGAAGTAGAAAAATACTCTTGCCCTAGCAATTAAAAATTGAGGAAATGTCAAAAAATTTTCTTTCACTGTTTTACAACACTGGGAAGACCCGCCTTACGTCCAAGATTCTTCTATTCTTACCGAACAACAGTTGGGTTTGAATTGACGAAAGGGTGATATGGGGTGTTACGATTTTCACTTTCATGAAGAAAACTATCTGCAAATTGTTGTTCTCCGTAACTTCCAAAACGCTAACTTAACAAATAACTACATCAGAATCTTTTTACAACTAGTGACCTCGTATAATGACTGTGGATTTCCTCTTAACTGCACTAAGTCGAGTGACGATAGAAGAATCAATTGAAAATCCATCCCTGAAGTCCTTGAGGGAATTGCGAGCCATAGGTCAATCGCTGAACTTTAAGTGCATTAAATAATAAAGCCCATAAAGTGATCGCGTTAAATTTGATAAGAATCTTCGCACGACAACTTCGCGCATTGTAACACACTGCAATTGATATTTTCTAGTTATAGTCGAGTACGAAAGATCCGATTCGCGCTACCGAAGCTTAGATAAGAAGGAAGAATATACCACAAGGGTCTAGCGTCCGATTTGGCTTTGGTGATGTACTCAGGGAGTGAATATCGTGATAAGACCCCTGTGACTTGCGGCAAGATAAGGATCCCGGTCTGAAACCAAGCAATCAAAACAGGATTGTGAAATCCATAACATCTTAATGACAAGATCAGATCAGCCGGCAGAAGCGTTTCCCAAGTCATTTCAGCTACCAAAGACGGGGGATGCTACCAATCTCAATGGGTCGGTGTTATCAAGAGGGTGTGGTTTTAAGATTTGCGTAGAGGTAATTCGATAAAATTACATTGGTTAGATAAAACAGAACGCCGCTGTGATAGAAAGAAGGCAGGCAACTTTCTTGAGGTTTTCTAAGTCTTATATTTACTTTCCCACCATTTGTATTGGCAAAGTTTTCATGATATTAATACGAGAGTGAATATCACCAAAAAAGTACTCTTCTCAACCAACCTGTGCCTTCTTTGGGGCATAGCTCACACGGTTCATTCCATGCCTGTCCTTTGAGGCAGCAACATTGGTCTCGGCGAAGATTTGATGAGATTTTAGCACTGCACTTATCAGCACTTGGTGCAACAGCATAACAAGGTCCAGTCCTCACATCTGCAGTAAGCAAACGAGAGGGCAAATGAAAAGCAACCATGGATATGGCTCTGAGCAATTCTACAGCTACTGCAAATATCATTCTGTCGATGGTTTTTACTACTGAGCATAGGTAATAAACATCTTAAAAGCAGCTGAGGTCTAATAATTGACACAAAAATCAACTAGCAACCCTTGTGGTATCGCCTCAGCCTCACGAACTGCGAAAGCAATGGACATCTATAACGGACATAATCGTAATGCGACCGCAACCCACGATGGCTTTACAGCTTCTGTAACACAAGGGATAAGTTAACCTTTCAAATGACCTTGTCGGCAGGGGCTTCTAACCGAGACGTAATACCTCTCAATGGGTATTCCATTCATTTCATATTCCCGAGATGACCTCATATATTTACTGTTAAAATAATTACCTTGCTCCGAAGACAAGGGCATCCTTTACCTTGTCTACTACTTTCTGTGAATGGAATTAGAAGATTAATGTCTTTCTAAGCTGCCAAATAAAACGAGCCACCGGAGGGGAAATTTACTCGTTTCCTGTTCTTTACTACTAGACGAAGGAGCACAATATATTGCATATAGACGTTCTCATAATTTGTACTACTTGCAATAAAGAACGTGAAAGAATTCGAATTCGTGATAATATGATTCTTTCTGCTTAGTTTCTTGTCTTTGAATGAAGTACAAATCTGATTCACTTAATTCCGCGAGATCCTATCCTAGTGCAATGCCCACACATTGATGGGCTAACACAGGTGTGCAAATGCGGTTTCATACCCGAAAGCTGATCTCAATCTCTCCAAATATAAGGACGCAAATCATACTATTTTATTCCTGATAAACTCAAATCGGTCCGGGCTTTATATTTAATGTGTTCTCTACCCATCAACAAAGAAGCTGCAACTGTCAATCATAACCCTTTAGCAGGCCTCATTGTGCCTAAGTTTTATCAAGAGTAATACTTGCAATAGTTCACCCATAATTGTTAATCAACTGTCCTATGCTTGATAATCGGATCTGCAGATCCTAGTTATTTATTACAGAAAAAAACGTAATGACATAAGGTTTTTCTTCTCAGCTACTTGAAAAATTCGTCACATATTCCCGAGCCCTAAGATTTTTCCATTTTCCTAAAAACTGAACAATATCATCATTACATTTAAGAAATTAAGCAAACTTTGGGACCATTTAAGTGCGTCTGCTAAAGTACGTTTCACTGATCAAATATATAACTACGTTGTCGTACTCCCTTCGTCTCTGGACTGCAGTAGCATGCCTCTATGCCTCTTATGAAAAGTGCAAATCCTTACAAAACTAAAAATTGTTCATAAAAAAACTACCATAACGAGGAAACGTACCAATGCAAGCACTCATATCACTGTTGGGCTCAAACCCTTCATCACACACACATTTGAAGCCACCCATCATGTTAACGCATTCGCCATTTTGACACATTCCTGTTGCTGAACACTCGTTCACATCTTCAAAATAAATGAAAACGATCAATAGTTAGATGATTTGTAAAAACCTATAAAAGGTATTAAAAAACTTCTGAGGTGCATAATTGGAAATGATATTTATTCGAGACACTTTGCTTTGCATCAACACTAAATAATCACAAAATTTCAATAGAAAAGGTTTTTAAAAGTTACAACTTCCACGAGCTCATTCATCAGTTTACGCCCAGACCTTTACACAAGTATTCTGTTTCTAGCCCAACATTTAAGGCACCATCAGTCCTCGAAACAATGTAAACGAACCTGTTCTATTCAAGAGGGGATCATAAACTGAAATAAATCAGTTGTTATACATTGGTTTCAAATGTCTAACAGGCGTGTGACGTTCAAAGAAAATATCTCTAATACGCTGTTGCAGTATTTCATAACTGTACTCGTTTCTAAATATCTGAATTACACACAAAATCCCATTCTATATTTTCTTAATTCCATTATTGTGTGAAACTGATATCTACAAACAAAATCGGACCATTTTTTTCGCGTCAGAAATTTGAGTACGAAGTTTGGATGTTAAAAGAAATCGGAATGAAAACATTCGTCCGCATGACATCAAAATATCCCGGAAGACTTCGTGATACAATTTACTATAAAAAAACCCCTTACCTGTGCAATTTGATCTTGACTTGTCAATCTTGAAACCCGGGTGGCATTCGCATCGGAATCCACCGACAGTGTTAATACATTTGCCATGATTGCAAAGAATACCCTTGAGACTTTCACATTCATCCAAATCTAAAACAGTATTCAAACAATACTACAATGATCAACGCATCCTGAATTTTTTTAAACGCAATACAAATCGCAAACACAAGATGATGCTAAAACGTGTGAAAAGGTAGATAAATTATGAATGCCAACAAATAGTAATCGATAAAAAGTAGAAGTGGGGTAATAAATAAAGAATCAAGAAGCCAAAACATGTAAAATCTGCAATAACTAAGAATGGAACATTAAATTAAAATTCAACACGAGACAAACTGAAAGGGCATCTTAAGACGGAAATATGAATTATGGAGGAATAAAAAAAATGTAAATTCGGGAAAATATGACGTAAATTGAAAAGCTATGGAGAAAGCATGAAACCATGTAAACTTGAATTGATTTCGTTTCTTCAAACATCATCAGCAATTGAGCTCCATACAACGTTATTCCTATGAATAACAAATCCAACTTTAAAAGAAGCAGTAAAATGTTTGAGGACTAAAATTTGGGCTTACATGGACATCAATCTACTATTTCGAACGATTTACGCACACAAAACCCAACAAGAAGCACTGGATAACCAGAGGAGGAAGGAACCGCATAATATCACCATCAGTGACACCACAGTTGTTTTGCTTGACTTCGAATACCAGCGTCTTCCCATTGCCAATTAAAGAGTAAATAGAAGATGACAACCATTTCCCCCCTAGAAGTTTTTCCACTTGCAGTAACTGTCAAACACAGAGCACGACTAAGCCGGTTGGGGCGCGTAGCTGGGCCTATTTGCCGCAAACATATGCATGTGCGTTTGCTTGAAACATTTAGAAAATGTGTCCTTTTGTTTGATGACGGACCTTCTGGTGCGAGGCTGCCGCTCTGACCGATATTATTCTCGGTGAGGCAGAAACTAACAAGCTCGTTAGCTAGAATATGGCATCAATACTTAACACTTCGGATAAGGCACGAATGCTACAAAAAGCGACTTTAGCGAATCGCCCTCTACCTGGATCATGGTAACCAATGTGACATATAGGAGGCGACAAACCTACTATGTTAACTGCAGTCACATAATAAGGGACCAAGAAACAAGAGTGAAGCGATGATACTCGTACCTAATGCAATGAAAAAGCAACCAAACGTAAACTTAGCAACTTTAAGAATACCAGTTTTCTGTCTTGCACTGCTTGACCTGGAAGGTATACCTTTGACTTCGTAATAAAAACGCATTTAAGAAAGAGGCTCAATGTAAACCCTAAAAAAACCTATCAACTTAACAACAAAATAAACAGTGTAAAAAGATCCTTCGCGTGAAAATATTAGGCAAGGAGGAAGTTGGTGACAGCCTTACCAATGCAGCTTCTTTTGTCTTCCGAGGCCTCGAATCCAATGTCACAGTTGCACTCAAAAGCTCCAATGGTATTCATGCACTGGCCATTTTGACACAAACTGGGATCCTGTACGCATTCATTTACATCTGCGAATTGTAAGAAGGTAGTCCACTGTAAGAAATCTACCATGATTTTCAGCGAGGTGAAACAACGCTCAAAAAATTAGTAAGCCAATTTTGCTCACAACAGGTCATTCTTCCCAGATTTGTAATACAAATGCCTGTAAAACTACCTCAGTAGCTAAAGTCCACACAAATGTAAACAGCAACATGTTATAAAGCAATACAACGAATATCTGCATAGAAAATACCACAAAGTCAGTCAGGTCCGAACCAGTCTGCTGCAATGATAGCGTTCTGTGACTCTAAGTTTTGGTACCTATGCTGTCAATGTCAATGTCTTAGGCTTTGCAAAGTGATTATCATACTCACGAACCAAGGGAACACTTGCCATCATGCATTACTACCTACATAAAGGGCGCAGTTTCTAAAGCAAATTTTTAGGTCTTTTTTTTGGGGGGGGGGGGGGGAGGGGCTTGCATTCTATACTATAATTAAACCTTTACCCTTTAGTGATTGCTAATCTTCTTATTGATACAGGCTTCCATCAAGAATTGGTCAACATTTTAACAAGAACGATGAAAGCTTGTATCGTGAACACCATAGCCGTCACCAAAAGAATCGCCTACAGCTTGTCCACAGGGACAGTTAAGAATTGTATTCTTTATGTGGTCTTACGGATATACGATAAGTTTTTCTCTTAAATAACATTACACATCGTAAGATGCAAGTAGTGTTTATGAAATTTAACAGAAAATGCATCTCTTTGACGTTTACAGACACTTAAGGGCAGCCATCAATATTCTGCTGACCTGTGCAAGTCTTTCCATCTCCTGAGTATCCTTCTTTACACTTGCATGCAAAGCTGCCAATAGTGTTGTTACAAGTGGCATCCAGAGAACAAGTTGAAAGACCCAAACGGCATTCATCAATATCTGTGAAATACAAAAGTAAACAAGTGAAGAGGAGTGAAGTTAAAAAACTGAGTTAGGGAAGAGGATGTAAAGACTGTTGGTGTAACTTGGTTTAAACAAAGTGCTCAATCTCCATGTGTAAATAGTACTCCGCTCCATTCAAATCTCGACATCGTCTAAATATCATCAATTCCCACTGATCTAGTGAGTCGGCCCATTCTTGATTCTATCACCGGTACTACTTTAGGCTCTGATATTTGTCCCACCCCTACCTAAATCAAACTTCCCTCGATACCTCGATGACTGTTGTATTAACTCAGTATATAACGTCATGTACATTCAAACATGCTGCCACTAATGCAAACTGTTGTTTCAAATGACAAAATACATACTGAGATCTTGACTACCATCTTCGTAATGTAAGATTGTTTTGAAGTCACAGTCAAAAGAAAACTTAAAAGCGAGGCAATACTGTGCATTTGCTTAATTCTACTTGTTCATTTAACCAGTCTCAACAGATTTATGAACTATCGATTCTGTTAAACGTCCGTCGAAACTATGAATTACGCCTGGTTATTTGAACCCAGCTCTCCATACGTGAACGAGAGCAAATGAACAGTTTCCTTTGAAAGTTTAAACCATATTATACCATACTACATAGGCCGATACTCTCAATACGAATAAGCCCTGAAATTGGATAGTTTGCCTACAGGTTTTGGTGTCGAATCATCAATGTCATACAATAAGAAGTCGATTTATTCATAAAAAAACACGTCTCGATCAATTCAGAATTCGTATTGCCCCTGTAAACTGCAAAAATAGTGGAATGTGTCGAGGCTTATTAACTACTACCTGTTCACACATCCGTAATTAATTCATTACGAATCTATCATGGACGTCGATTATATCTATGACAAAGAAAAAACGTGTCTTGCGTCTTGAAGCTATCGGATTCTTCCCTACTCAATAGAATGTATACCGAGACATTACCGGCAGTTTTACTGTTTTGATCGTTTTACAACTGAACTTAGCAATCTTAGCTGAAACATTTTACAGGCATACTCAACAACACACACAAATAATTAGATTACTGACACTAACAAAAGTAGCTTCAAAATTCCTACCTTCACATGTTCGGCCATTACCGTCGTAGCCGCTTGTGCATTCACATCTGAAGCTGCCGACAGTATTGATACAGATAGCATCCTTGTGGCAGCCACCGTTCTCTTGCAAACGACACTCGTCGACGTCTGTTTAAAACGACACATGTTGCTAGATTAGTTCAGGTATACTTCTTACAATACGTAGTAATGAACGAAATTTTAATCTAAAAGATAGTAAATGCAGAATAAAAACAATGATATCCATAAAATCTTTCCGGTTTTGGAGTATGTGGTTTAGGAGCTGGTGGTCTTTAGTTTCCACATGCCTTATCAGCCTCCGAGAAAGGTTTGGTCGGGGAGGAGTTGAGATTCCGTAAGAGCAAGGACTTAGACAGATTGAAAGCGATTAAATGGGTTAACAGACTTTTAAGGATTGTATATATTTCCTGTTTCAGATACCGTCACCGAAACATTTGCTGTTCATGAATGATCAAAGTGAATACAGGACTACATACTCCAAAGTTTCTAGGATAAACACCCGCCCTCAATTACTATTTTATAGTTTGTAATATGTAACCGTGAAGAAAGAATCTTAAGATATGACTTCGAACCTAAGACCCACGTAATCACTGTGTTCTGCAGTTCACTAGTTAAGATCCGGTCATCCCGGCGGTAGCATTTTCACTTTTCTATATTATCTCTTCGAACTTGATATTCTCAGATCCTTTCTTCTCGGTGGCACTTTGTAACTTTCAATGGCCTTGGGGCTGATTGATAAGGCAGATGGCAGTGTTCCCACCATCAAGTCACATAGAGCACAGGGGATGGTCTCCGAGGTAGATATAGATGCCCACCAAGGATGCTTGGGAGCTAATGTGGGGATTAGAGAAAAAGGGAACTACGTTATCACTGGGTCATCATAGCTCAGTTTGTAGAGCAGCACGCTGTGGTTGCATAAGACAGGCTTCGAATCAAGATGATGGCAAATTTACTTCTCTCTAATGCTTTTTTAAACTAGATAATTTCTAATAATAATAATTATACAATAGTACAATATCTCTCAAACTTCAATTTTCTAACTTTGCACTAATGTTTAAATATTTTATTGCTTCGATTCCTTGAATCTCTTTAGTAAGACTCGTGCATTATGCTAAACAACACACGTTCCAAATGTCATGGAACGTTAAACCTAACTACCGTACAGACTGCATAGATGTTACAGTTCAAGAGAGTAACTGAGTGAGAGCTGTTTTATATATTTATTGTACTTCATTGATACGATAACTAAAACTTATCGTCCAAGAATACCTGTTGCGTTGAACCTCAGAAATTACATAGCAATAATCGTTGAGAAGTTGCAAAGAGAGTCCATTGAATATACAATGTACATTATTTTACCCGAGTTACTCTAGAACAGCATTTTATGCACAAATTAGTAACAGGTTATGAGCCCAGTCACTAACCTTTCCAAGAAGGAATGTGAATGATAAGTACATTCAAATTCTTCTTGCTCTGTGATGAATTTTTAGAGCATTTCAGTTACTAGATAATCAAAGTGGTTTACTTTTTCTTCATTCGAGTTTTTTCTTGCTCACAACTATCAAATTTGTATGCTAGTAAGGTAACCTAATCAGTATTATCCTTGCAAAAAACAGATTTCCATAAACTCGCCTGCAAGAAAACAATAACAGGGTAACAAAAAATGTCATCCACCAGTAAATATAAGACATAATACAAACATTAAATCTTCAGGAGCAATATTATAATAAGTTCTCCTGCCCATTGGTAACTGACATACCTATGCAAGCCATTGCATTTTCTTCTAATTGATATCCAACAGCACATTGACAGAAGAAAGATCCCGCAGTATTGATACATTTTCCGTTTCTACATAAGTTGCGGTCCTCTGTGCATTCATCGACGTCTACGAAATACGGAAAGGAAGAAATTAATTTACTTCAACAGTCATTAAAAACTCACAAAATCAACATTTATTATATAAAAAAGTTATTTATACCGTTCTCATTTATTAATAAATTAATACTCGTATCATTCATGGCAGTAATTCAAAACAGGTTCTCAGAATGACATGAAAACTTATCTCGATTTTCATCATTAATGAAATTTCTCAATTTTTAATCTCATCAACATAGTGACAGAATGTCACTCCATTGGCCACTATTAAATGGCGGTCGAAATGGGAGCTAAGGTATTTCACTTTCGGGTAAGGCGAATTAGTCCTTGCATTACGTGGCGGGAAAAGTTATTGCTAAAGTCAAAGTCTCATTCATAGCGCACCCTTCACCTCCTGACAACCGAACGGGAAATACGACAGTTTTCTCATTTAACTACATGTCCTAGATCGGATGAGTGAATCAGTTTATAAACTCTACTTTTTATAATCAAGGACACTAAGGGTATCTTATTAGTACAAAATATGAGCAGCATACCTAATCAATGACTAAAAAGAGTGCCCAAAAAAGACGAGTGCAACGGTATTTTGTCAAACATGGTGTTCGCCCATAGTCCGGCAAACGTAATTTATGTCATAAAAGCACAGAAAACAACAAAAAATGACCTTAGTTTAGAACGTTTTCACTGTATTGAGTGTAGACAGCTTGCAGGTTTTTAAAATTAGTGTTCTACAATGTCCTCTTTTGCAGTACCTTAGCTGTAAATATGAATATGGTTGTCAGACAAATGCGTATTACCCTGCGGTGACCTTACCGACACAAGCTCTGCCATCACTTGATGTTCTGTATCCCTGCTTACACTGGCACACAAATCCACCAACAGTGTTCCTACAGCCATTGCCTTGACCGCAGATGTCAGCTTTATCACTGCACTCATCCACATCTGTAAAGAAAAGTATAGTTCTTACGAATATACCAAAATGAAAGCGTACATGAGTGTTGAACACAAGTGTGAAAGCCACGTACTAAAAATTTTCGCTTTTTTAAAAGCACATCAAATATTGCAACCTTTATAAAGTAAAGAGGCCATCCACCATAGAAACTCTAATTACCAAAGCCAATCATTTCAAACTTAAAACGTAAAGAGGTATGGATACACATTTACTTAAAGTAACGTGGTAATAGAAATACTATGGTATAGCAACGCAATCCTTTCGTGAATCAACGGTTAAAAGTATCAGGTCAATTTTCTACAGTATCGCCATTTTACAATGACATCATAACCATATGCACACACAAAACCATACCTTCACACGTCCGCTTGTCAGCTGCTAGTTTGAAACCAGTTGGACATACACAGTTGTAGCCTCCCAGTGTATTGTTGCAAAAGTATTGACATCCTCCATTCCTAGATTCGCATTCATCGATATCTGTGAAATTGAAGATGTGTTACATTAAGAGAAACGTATATACAAAACATACAAAGCAGAGGCACACGCATTTGGCAAAACCAAAACAAACGTACAACACTTTTCTATGTCATTACACATCAGGAGCGGGGGAAGGTACAGCAGATTGGGGGGCCAAGTAGGCTGGGTTTAACTTTACTTTTTCATGTTCCACTAAGGTGCCTTTGATCATTGTGTGGGAAAGGGTATTTCGTGAGGTGTAACAATTGAACAATTTTAGAAGATCGAGATATCGTGATGACATTATCCATTGACCTAACAAAGTCTAAAAACCCATTTTGAGTTAAAGTACACAAGCCAAGAAAATGAGATTTGGCAAATCTTTGGGGGGCATCGCCCCCTCTGCCCCCCTGTACCCCCATCCCTGCACATTCAGAAGTTTGATATTCAGATCAAGAAGATTACAGAAAGAGTATTACCTTTTCTACATTATTATTTTCTTCCCATCATAAAGCAGGCAGAGTAAACTTCGTGAGACTTTACTAGACTTCTTATACCCTACCTTGCCGAATTGGGCTGATTGCGCATAACTAATCATAGTACTTGTCAAACATTTCCTATTTTACTTGGTTACGTAGTGAAACTCAAGGTGTGTTCCCATGTCTATTCAGCGTGCTTATCCATCCAATCCTCCGAAGTAGGTAGCACAAAAATAGATAAGGCACCTTATACGGGGTGCGAAATATACATTTAAAAATTGATAAGAGGCGTTGTGCTGAGCTGGCTTTGTGCGTGTGCATACCTAAACAGGCCTTCATGTCTGGTGTAGATTTGAATCCTGCTTCACATGCACAGTGATAATCTCCAATGAAATTCTGGCACCTTCCATGCTGGCAGACGTTTGGAATTGTAGTACATTCGTCAATATCTGAAGAACAAAATACAAAAATATTAAATTATCTCCTTGAAATAATATTTATGGACATTATCATTGATGATCAGCTGAGATAATCACTGAAGATCAACTGAAGACAGAAATGGAACTGGAAGACTGTCAAAGATAGCCGATAGGTACAAATCTACCTTCTTGGCACGCTCGACTACTAAAAGAAGTGTAGGCTCCCAAAAGTAGTCCCTGACCCATCCATTAACACCAAATGACCCCGTATTTTATTTGGGGTAAAACCTTTAGCTACAGAGGTGAGCAACGCGTCCCAAACTTGTTGACGAATCAATGCTCTGTTGGATGCGAAGACAGGATCTATTAAGATTTATAAAATTATATAAATCAGACTTTTCAGTAAACCCTATGAATTTCTTAGTTTCAGGCTCGGTTCGCAGGGTTCTAGGGCCCATCATTATTCTGTCTAAAAGTAGATGGTGATGTCTAGCGGTGATGAACCAGGAGCTGTTACTGTGATGCACTAATCGATCAATGCTTCCCGAACCGTACTGTTGCAATGTTTTGAGAGGATCCTCGCCTTTGATGACTTTCACCAGAATTGGCTTCGCGCTTAGAAGTATTCGTCACATGACACCAAATGTCATAAGCTCTTGTTGGAATATCGTTTGTTTTCATCTCTAGTTCATGTCTGTATCATTAACAGTTTTAAGGGTGGCAGTAAAAAAACAACAAAATCAACGGGCTAAAATACGCCACCATGAAAACAACATATTTACACGTACAACATACACAATCCAAGCAAAATCATTATCCTCGGCAATCCAACGTGAATAATATCTCACAGTATCCATAAATGAATACTTGGCTTTTATAAAAAAAACTATCAAAAAATTAACATGATGAATATTACCTTCGCATGCACTTGATTTTCCCATCACACTTAACCCTGATGGGCAGACGCACTGATATGATCCTGGTGTGTTTACACATCTACCGCCGTGGCACGGTTTTGGCATTGCTTCCTCGCATTCATTGATATCTGATACAAAATGAGACAAACAAATGGTCTGTTAATATTTCTGAACTAAAGTACCCAGAACTTTAGTACTTCCTATTTGGTATTCACCAAATTATCTTACAACACGACTGTAACTTCTATTATCTGTGGAAATAGTGGAACGCCTTGGCTAAACCAATATCATCGTCTATCTCAATAATATATCGCTAGGACACTTGATCATTTTGCTAGTTTTTAGTTCTATGATTTTGACTATTTTCAAAATAATTTGCATAATTTTTAGTTTTTAATTAAACTTCATCGACTTATTACGATACTCCTCTTGGTCACTAATTTCATACTAATTTTTTTTACTTTAGTGAATTTACTACAACCAATGCTGGGGCAAAGGCGTTACCAAATTGATACCTTTGCCTAACCAAAGGTTCAGAATATACTTACATTAACACTCTAATGTTATAACACCGACACTACTTGATCCTCTGTCAGGTAAGATGCGTTTGAACCATGGAAACATACAGGGCGTAAGAATAATTCGTTCACCTGTACTCTTACCGGGACGAGGGTATTGCGAGATAACGGAAATTCATTACCACAAAATGGTATTTAAACATGATTATTGCTTAGGCCACATCCCTATGTTGGGCAGGACGCTAACTATACGACTATGGGGTGGAATAAGCAGATGTGATTCAATTATTGACGTCACTGATAGGAATAAAACAAACTGAGAAGCACAAAAGGTTATTTCGTTGATACAAGTAGATAATTTAAGGAGCTTACCGACACACATTTCCATCATCATATCATTTCTGTATCCTTCATTACAGACGCATCTGAATGAACCAGGTGTGTTAACGCACTTTCCAGGGCCGCATATACCTTTTGCTATAGCACATTCGTTGATATCTAAACAATTGAGAAGATACATCAGTTACTGTCGAAACAGCTAAACCGCTTCCTAAGTTCAAGGTATCGCGCGGCTGAGAACATCATCACGTTGACAAGTTACTAGCATATTCATTACTTCAACAACAGATTCTCTCACGCCATCAATGTCATAGATCTCTGGTACTGTAATAGGTCCTCTAGTTTCTGCCTATATCGATTCAACGGGTCCGATATAATGTAAAAGAGATGCATTGGAGTCAAAACTGAAAAATTGTACATGAGATATGCACGATGTGAGATAATATTTGATGGTTTTGCTGATTCTTGACAGTAACTTTACTCTGAGATTATATTGGAAGTATGATCGCGCATTTATATTAATATTTCAGATATGGAAATTGCCTTTGCTCCGTTCAATTCCATGATGAAATACATAAATTCAAATAAGACTTTCATTTCCGAATTTGGGGTCAATTGCCCAATTATAAAACTCCTCCCAAACATATTTGGTCAGGCGACGCCTACTTAAGGGAGTTAAACACTCCAAAAATTCCCAATACTCCTTCATATGTACCTTCATCGCAGACAAATGCA
>JAAAKL020002503.1:0-25855 GCA_010016065.2 Carybdea cf. marsupialis auct. non (Linnaeus, 1758) | reverse complement strand
GCCTCGTTCTCAATTTGAGAATTGACGAAAATTCTCATGACCTTAGGTCAAAAACCTTCCGTGTGAACCCCCCTTAACAGCATGTCTGCCTTGAGCACTATATTTAGATATCATCAAATGACCAGTTAAACTATGGTCCAGTTGTAGTCAAGATTTGATATGTTGCATGTTTGGCAGATCATTTTATTTATTAAAAATCTTTTATGTCTGCTATATTATTTCATGCATGACTTGTATCTCTATTAGGAGCAAGTAGGACTTTGGGACATTCAATTTCTACCCCTAAATAAAAAGCAGCCAGTTCCAAGGTGAGAGAATGGTAAATTACAGAGCAAAGTGGAATATTCTCACTCTTCTGTTTGTTTTGGAACAGTTGTAGTTCTAATAGATCTCCAGAACTAAACACATACATAAATTTAGTAGTTTATTACAATTTGTACTCTTGAGTCTCAGATATATGGATCATTGAAGCTGAGGTACTATGGTACTGTTTTTATGCCATGCACTTCCTCACTAAGTGGCCAGGGCAGTGTCCATGTACAGTGGGCTTGGCGCCAGAGCATAGTAACAAGTCCCAAGACTTGTTACTTTCAAGAGCATAATATACATCATTCCTCAAAAACGTATTAGCAGACACAAATGTTTACATTGATGGGATTATGTACTAAAAATATCTTTATAATTTTCCTCTTTACATAACAGGTATGGTCAGAAATCTCTCTTCAGTATGGTAAAGATTAGGTTAGCACAAAAATGCCCTGGTGGGAAAGTTTTAAATACTATTGGGAGGAATTATTTGAGACTATTCAATGTTTTTTTTAAAATATCAGATTAGCAGGCCTTGCCATGAATCCTGAGCGATCGCTTGCACTCGCGTAACGCTCGGGAAATTCAGCTTTTCCCGAGCATTTAATAGCTTGCGTAAAATTTCAAATATCAACAATTTTATTGCCTGTTTTTATGTGACGATTTACTTAAGAGCGAAAACACTTGTGCAAGGTTGTTAACATGAGCTTTTTTGAGCTCAAGAGTCATTTTACTCATGGCAAGGCCTGGATTAGCTTATTTAATATGTGAGGACAGGTGAGTGACAGGATGTGAAACAAGGACAAAACCTGAATCCGTCAGTGACTTGATATTTGGTATCTTTAACCAGATGTCAAAGAAACAGGCAAATCAATCGGCTGGTGATGGTGAAACTACGTTGTACTTCAAGAATAGTCGACTAGGATCAAGTGAATGACCAGTCTTCTAATAGAACATTCAGTACAAGCTGGTAAGTTAGCTGTACTATACTGTCTAAGTAGTAGGACACAGAGTCTTAATAGGGAATACAAGTAATTGCAACATGGAAAGGACGATGGAAGATATGGGAAGAATGTCAATAAAGATTGGGTAAGTGAATACCCAAGGCCTGAGTAGCAGCAAGGGATTTCTACAGTACAGAGTACATCCATATAGTGTTGTTTACATTGTGACATATGACAATAGGAAAACTATGGGAAGTCTTTGTTGTTACATTGCAATCAAATAGTTTTATGTAAAGTAACTACGTATCCACTTAAGCAATGCCAGATTGCACTGTACATTATGTACTTTGTTACGATAATTACTCTAACATTACATGACTACAAAACACTAAAACATATGGAAATGGTTTATGGATGAGGATAAGGATAGAAATAGAATAATAGGATAATTGCACAATGTATCTATAACTTGCATGAAGAGGTAATAAGGGCAGTAAACTAGAATAGGTGCCTGTGGGGGTTGTGACCTATAGTGATAGGCTCACAAATAGTCACTACATTCACTGGTAAGTAGGAATTCCAGGAGATTGTGAGGTAGGGTTCATTAGTAAATTGTTGATCAAATTATTGTAGATTTTGAAGAGTTCTGGAACCACTGGAGAAAGGAACAGCCTTACCACTTGTTTTTAAGATGTGGATTTATCCCTTTCCTGGTAACCTTTCCCTTTTCCTTTCCCTGTTACCTTTTCTGCCAGAACTGAAATAGCTCATCAACAGTAGTATTTGCAACTTATGGATAAAGTGTGGTTTGTAGTATAGAGATAAATTTAACATTCTTGACTCATGAAAGACTAATGTTATTTAATGGCAGTAGTAGTCAAGTCCTTATCTCTTTTCAGTCATATTATCAGCTTCTTTCATTTATAAGTGCCATATGGTATGGTCAGGAGCTGAGCTGACATTTGGCAAATTATTTAGGGGCAGAGGGACGAAAACAGATATTGACTTTTCAACATGGGCATAAGCATTGTTTTTTTAATTGAGAATGGGTTTTGAAGTGTATTTCACTGTTGGATTAAATAATCATAGTATAACTGGTTTGTGGTTACTAGTACTTTTCTCAAACTGTTGTGTGTAGTTAGG
The DNA here is from genome assembly GCA_010016065.2 of Carybdea cf. marsupialis auct. non (Linnaeus, 1758). Lineage (NCBI taxonomy): Eukaryota > Metazoa > Cnidaria > Cubozoa > Carybdeida > Carybdeidae > Carybdea > Carybdea cf. marsupialis auct. non (Linnaeus, 1758). Next base: position 23,462 of record JAAAKL020002503.1, on the reverse strand, counting down.
ACTTTTTTATTTTCAAGCCAAAAGATAGGGGCAGAGAGGAGTAGCTGCTCCAGCTTGCGCCCAAATGTTCACCATTGGAAAGGTACTTTGTGTTGCGTACATGCAACAGTATAACAGTGTTTAAAGACACTATAGATTCCTTATCCTTTTTGTATTGCACTAGATCCTAAATACAAGGATCTCTGCTTACTCAGCTTTAATTTAAAATTACAAGCAAATTCCAATCTTCCTCCTAATCTCTTTCCTCTGAACAATGCCTATGAACATGCAGCATTTTATTTAAATACCACTAATATTGGAAATAGTCTGGTATCCAGCTGTCTAGACACTACACCCTCCTTGCAAATGCAAACATCTTCCTTACTTAATCATTAATAACATATATTCCAAGGGATGACATTCCCTGGTAGGATGACCTCTCTCTGGATCTGCTTGGTCTGCTGACGCTGGTACCTCACTATTATTATGAAGTATTTCACTAGCTGGATGTTCTCTAAATTCTTCAGTTACAGGAGGCTCACTACATGCTAGCTTATGTAGGTTCTAGGGGCACTCATCATCTTACCCTTATATGCATACTTACCTTGCATGCCGCTTTATTCACTTTGGTTGGGAATAATGTCTAGCTAGCTTCCCATCACCCTTTGTGGGTAATTTAAAACCATCCAAGTCCCTCTTTCTAAAACTGTCACTGCTTCTCTGGGAACTATGATGGCTGCTGAATTAACCTTCCTGTTAAATAGCAACTCACCGAGGCTCTTGCCTGTACTAGAATGGTATGACATTCTTTACTTCAGTAGGAAACTCAGTAGTACTGAGTTCAAGAGTTCCTCCTTATTAGTAGCCTTATTTCTCTGAACAACATCTTGTAAATGACACTTGAGATCCCAATTCACAACCTCAACCAAACTGTTCCCTTTTGGATAGTACAGACTACTTTTACAATGCATTATCATTTATTAAACGTTTCAGTAAGTTCTTTAAACTGCCTGCTGATATATTGGACTCCATTATCATAAACTATTTTCTGAACAATGCCATACCTAATACAAGTTTCCATTAGCTTGTCTACAATATGTTTGGCTGTTTGACTTCATGAGCAGACCACACATCCACAAGTCTAATTTTGCTATTTATGAGAACTAGGAATAGTTATATGAAGGTGGTCTACAAATGGCCCTGAAATGTCAATGCTAGCATTTTCAAATGCTTCATCCTTTGACCTATCTACTTCGTCATCTTTGCCTACCCACAAAGGTAACTTACTCTTATCACCTTGATTAAATTTCCACATGCTTTCATGAACTATGTCTTTGGTATAGTTAGGCCACCATACTGTATCTCGAGCCTTCATTTTGATACAGACGATATTTGGGTGCCCTCCATGCACAATTTGTAAGAACTTTTTCTTGTGATTAACCAGAACTACCACGCCCTCCCCTTGAATCAAAAATCCCTGTCTTACTGACAATTAATTTTTGACATCCCAAATTCTGCTGGGTTCATCTTGAGGGCGGTCATGTAGAAATTTTGACTCAAACCAGGTAAACACTGGATTCAAATGTTCATCATCAGCAGTCCCCTGGGCCAACTCAATGTGAGTAATTGCTGAAGCAAGCATCATAAATATCTCTTCTCAAATTTCCTCTTTGTGATCTTTCCTGGCCTTCAATAAACAAGAGAGTGTGTCCTGCAGGAAATTTTTATTACCTCTGATATACTTCACCTCAAAATCATATTCAAGTAATTTCAACAGCCACCTACATAATATTTGAACTGACTCTATCAAAACGTTTCTCTGACAATAATGTGACCAATGCCGAATGATCTGTTTATAGCTGGAGCCACCTCCTAATGAGGAAATAACAGAATTTGGAAATTCTGAATAGACACCAGGCTCCCTCGATCTCTTGCACTGAATATCTGGGCACGGTCTTTGACAAGGAGCCACAGCCACACCGAATAATGCATCTATTGCCATCTTGATCAATTAGCTTTGGGCTACAGGAAATTCCTTTAAAAGATGCATCACAACTGAGGATAGTTTTGACCTCTGGTCTTGTGTCAAAGAAAGACAATGGAATTGCATCTCTATGTACCTTCATTAAGATATCGAAGGCACATGAGCAATCATCTGTCCATGCAAATACTTTTCCCTTTGTTAACAACTCAAATAAAGGCTGGGCTTTACTAGCAAAAGCCCTTACATTTTCAGCATAATACTGGCAACTCCCAAGAAAGGAATGCACTTCTTAACGTAGCATTAGTTGGTTCTTCAATTTTGCCAATTGCTTCAAATTGGCTGACCTCAGGCAAGGTGCCTTCACTAGTGAGCAGCCTGCCTAGCCAGTTCAACTCATCAACAAAATTTACTGTTTTCTTTATTAAGAGTAATTCCAACTTCCTTACATCAATGGAAAGCCTTCTTCAATTGAATCTTGTGCTCAGCAACCAATTCAGATACAATTGATAGGTCATCTAAATAACATACAACGAAGGGGAACACCCCAAAAATTTTGTCCATGATAGGCCATTCTTCTCAACCTAACCTGCCCAAATGGCGTCAACATTGTGGCAAATTTCTTTCTTTCCTCTACCAATTCAATTCAGGTGAAAAGCCTGCTTTAAATGTGAGCTACTGAAGATTTTGGTTTTCCGTACCCGGCATGATAATTTGTCCAGACTAGGCAATGGGTATTTTGAAGGCATTAACTGCTTATTTACCACCCTGGCATAAGTGACTATCCTGATATTTTAATTTTTCCTACAACACACAACAATGGGGGACCTCCACTCACTCACTCTATCCTTTCTATAATTCCTCCGTCTACTAAGCGATCTAATTCTGCCTTCACTTCTAGTTGTAGACTTTTGGGTACCTGTTTACTGTTAGCACATACTGGTGTGGGGTTTACCTTGGTGTTAATCCTACGCTTAAAACCCTTTATACACCCCAATCCTGTAAAATGACCTTCAAAATCTTCAACTAGCCCACTAATGGCTTCACTACCTTTGCTATTGTGGATTTGTTTAGTCTCCTGGCTTTTGATGTTTGCTTTCTTTACTACTCTATCTGAGCTCTGAATTACACTTAGCTACCACATTTCAAACCCTGACACAAACATCAAAATTTTTAAAGGGATCTCTACCAAGTAAATTTACTTTGTTAGGAACTACGAGAAAATTCAAGTTATTTAACAACAGTTATTTTTCCTTAATCATTTGGAATAATAGAAGCTTCCTGTTTGTAGTGATGCAAATTATTTGTTCTCTCCTGACATAATAGAGTTGATTTTCACATCCTGATAGTGGTATTGATTTGACATCATAATCTCACCATTCCTCAAGTACCAGTAATCATAGCCATATTTTTGTGTTCAATTTTTGACTTGTACATTATTGCCACAAATTGCAATGCCATCAAGATGCATTTAATTTCTTTACAGTGACATTGAGATATCTAGACAGCAATCACCCAAGGACATTGGATTACTTGGAAAGGAGTTGAATCTCCTACCAGAGGAGGTGAGTTTGGTCTTTTGTTATGTAACTGCTACACATTTACTATGATCTTTGACTGCACAATGTGATTCCAAGTGAAAAGATGATGTGAAGAGTTCTGACATGCGACCAGCTGAACATGTTGTGTGGAAGGGTGATGTACAGGACATAAATTTTAATACTAATGTTAAATGTTGATGGAGGGAAGTGCACAAGTTGATTTATGACTGTAATGAACAGGCTTGGCTATATGTTGATGGATTTCTTCCTCTGCTATGTCATACAGTCAAATTCTGTGTAGAAATACCAAAAGAAGAAACAAATTTTTGGTGTCTTTATGTCTGTAATTGTATTTTAATCCAATTCCTGGGTAGTAAATAATAGAAACCAAATAAAATGCTTCATTCTGTGTCATTTCCTCATGTGACTGTGGGACTACGGCCAAGCAAATTTGTTAATTTGAGGTAGATGAGTGATGAACTCTGATGTTTATATGATCAATCCCAAATAACAACAATGTTGTGCAGTCTCAAATTAGAACAAAGCCATCATTTGATGATTTGACAATATTAGCATCATTATTCTTATGTTGGGTTTAGGGATACTTAACTTTTTATGCCTCTCCTTTTAGAGTCTTGTCATAGATCTATTTGATACAGAATTATCATATCAGCATAAGACACATTAGGAAGTGTCTTTTCAATTTTTTCTGGTTTGTTTTGAGGGCCAAAATGCACCATGGTGGTAGTACTTGGGATGATAAAGCCTGATTTGTATGGTACTGTCCCTCAGTTCTGGGCTTATAAGTAGGTACACACATGTACAAACGAATGTGTCTCACTAACACCAGACAGTACACTTCTAACACACATATTGAACACATAGCCACTACCTGGAAATGAATAGCTGGAGTTTGTTTATGAACTGAAATTAAAAAGTAAATCTATAAGTCGTGAGGGATTTCCCTGACAATTTTTGTCCCAGATATAGCTATGAGAATGACTTGAATTGAGTTTATGTTAATTGTACGGAAGGAATTTGGTTGACTTTGTCAAAAGGGCTACCTGCTTCGCATCTCATCTATTCTGGAAATGAAATAAGAAGTATACAAAATCCATAAACGTCAGTTGTAACTAATTTTTAACAAATTATGATGCCTTGTATTCTTATTTGGTATTTTGTGTCATATTTCCTTTTAATCAGGGATTATTATCTATATTTTATTACTGTTATTAATTTATGCATCTCATTTCATAAATAGATTGTATTTAATCTTGAGACTTACTTACTTACTGGACATTTTACGTCCTTGCTTTCCTGGGGGTTGGACGCCTCCTGATCAGAATGTAATCTTGTACTTTGTGTTCTCCACATGTTACGGTCTTGGGTGTGCTCAGGTAAAAAGAGAAGGGAAAATATTAAATTTTATTTGAAAATGGCTTTAGCAAAGTATTTACAGTCTTGCATATGTCTCTGAAGAGAACCCGCAAAAAGCTTCCTCCATAAAGTGTCTACGTTATTCAAAGATATCTTTAAATATTGTACCATGAACAAGTAGTATTATTAAAGTATTATCAGGTGCATTTTAGCTTATAGTGCATCTAGTCTACGTTATGTAGCGAGCTAAAGTTTAGCAATGGTTTGGTCATTTTGCACTTCTCCTACAGAATAAATAGATGACAATGAAAGCAAGACAGGAGACAATGTTGAATGGTGATATTTTAACATGTCTTTAAAAACTTTCCTCTTTAAAACATATTTACAAATACACGTAAAATAAAGGAAGCTTATTATTCCCATTTGCTATACCCTGTAATTTAGGTATTCCTGTTGTGCTAATTTATTGTTAGTGTTGTTTTTATTGTTGGTGACATATATATTTATTGTTTTATGTAGATCGACTATTATGGAAAGACAAAGGCTAAAGTATCACTCTCAGTTTTGAAACGATTGAAATCACAGCCAGATGGAAAATACATAGTAGTTGCTGGGTAAGGCAAATGAAAAGTCTGCAAATTGAAAATACAGTAAAAGTTGGCTTTAAAATGAAGTTTATTCATCTTGGAGATTGGAGTAACTGAAACTATTGAATTGTTCAATAATCTCTTCAATTCAATGGCTAGCAGAAAATAACACGGTTTCAAACTAAATAACCAATTTATTGGTTTCTATACTACATTGCTCACCTATGTGTATATCTCTCAATATGTAACAGTAAACAGTTTAATTTAGTATCAGATGAGTGTTGAATTTTTAAAATGTTTTGAAGCCTAACACATGATTATTCTGGATTGCTTTGTAATGATGCTTGTCTTATCTAAAGGGTACCATTAAGAATATGGAAAGCCTTAGGCCACTTACAGTATCCGTAATGGTGCCATCGTGATGACCCTATCCCTCGGAGAGGTTAAGAATATGGAAAACTTTAGGCCTCTCACAGTATATATAATGGTGCCATCATGAGGACCCTATCCCTTGAAGAGGTTAGGAATATGGAAAGACTTAGGTCACTCACCGTATCATCATGACGACCCTACCCGTGGAGAGTTTGATAGTGCCATCAAGGTATAATGGTAAATTAGTCGGAGACTGATAATACAGGGATACCCCTGCAAAGCAAGAGCCGATTAACACCTCCATAAGTGTTAAGAGTAGTTCTCTTGAGACTTCATACCCAAACTCCGTGGTCATATTCTGTTCTTGAAGTAAATTAGATGATGGTAAACCTTCTCAAATTTCTGTCTCACCATTTCTTTCATTCAAACCATTGATATGAAAAGTCAGCAATTTATATTAGCAAAATAATTCCCATTTCTGTAAAGTAGTTAGTGAGTCTATTGGTCATCTGTCAATTGAAAAGTCTAACGTTTCATCCCTCTTTTCTCTGATTGGTTGATAACTACACCAATGAGTAATAAAAGGAGAACGTTCCTCATCAATAAAATTGCAGACAATGGAAAACATTTAGTCCCAATAGATGTTCCTTCACATGCTTTTAAGTCTTTGATTTTGTGCTCAAGATTATCTGATTGTCTCCTTCAAAATTAACGCATTCATACCTTGTCATTATGCAGAATTACACCCACTCCTCTTGGAGAAGGGAAGAGTACCACCACCATTGGTCTGTCCCAAGCTCTTGGTGCTCATTGTGGGAAGAATGTATTTGCCTGTGTACGACAGCCGTCTCAAGGGCCGACGTTTGGCATTAAAGGTACCTACTGTATTTATAATGTCAAATGGTGCTAACTTATGCATGTGCAAGTAAAGTTTACCAAAAGGAAGAAGTGAGAATTCGCATGGCATTTTCTTGCTTGCCTTGCAGTAGTTTGTCAGGTTGTTACAATATTATATGGCCTGTGTATTGTGTGCCTGAAGAGTACTTGCAAATAGTGAAACTTTTAACATTGGAAAAAACCAATGTCTATATACCTATCCGTTTTAAGTGTTTTCTTTATGTGAGATGGTTGAGTTACGCTTGTCGAACGGAAGTTGCCAACGTACTCGTAACCTCTCATGAAAAGAACTAGACCTATGTCGCAAGAGTTATTTTTTATGATCACATCATTACAATCATGTTATTCTCGTTCACTCTTTAAGTTGAATCGTCACAGGTATTGCAAGATCTTACTATATTTGTTTCATACTGAGCATGAGCAAATATACCGATACTTGCGTCATCATTTGTAACCACGCTTAGCTCACGCTGTATTTAATGTAAAATAAGTGTCCTTTCACCTATCTTCTTGAATAATCGTCCATTCCATAAATATTTGAGCATGCCATATATACTGTAGCCTTTGACTGGTTTAATTAGTTGCGGTCGACTGAAGTAATCCTAAACAGTCGAAGACAGCATCGTTGCCGGATCTACTGTGGGAATTCGTTCGTTGAATTCAGCCGACTATCGCGTAGTTAGTGCCCTGGGATGTTGAGATCTCCTTTTTCGATATAGTATATATACTAGAACGATGCAGAACGCTAAAAGCAATTTGTATGGTGTCTTCCTGTCACGCCTTGCCGCGGCGCCGCCCTTTCATTTGCATCTCAATAACATCAAGATTAGGTTAGTTTTCTGTGTATGAGGATTAATTTGAGAGTCAATAAGCAAATGATGTCCTTTACTTGATGGTCACAATAACATTGAAGGTTTAAGATTGTAATGGCAGCAAATAAGGAAGATGCTCTTCTTCTGCAGGTGGGGCTGCCGGTGGAGGGTATTCACAAGTGATACCAATGGAAGAGGTAGGTCATGTTCAGCATAGAACTTTGTAAACTTTAGAATGGAATCGAGGCTACTTTTCTTTTATTCTAGTTATACCAATAAGGATGTCGCTATTTTAGTACTTTAATAACGTCAGAATAATGTTTTTATAAAACATTAGGAAAGATTCGAGTGCAGGAGGGCTCTGAAGATCATTAGAACAATTGATGACAGGCTTTGCCTCAAGACTACGTTTCAGAATAATTTCAACCCAGACATCGTTATTACTATGTTAAGTAGGTAGGATAGTGGCATTTATGTCCGGGAATGATAAGGCTCCAAGATATTAATGGGGCAACTATACCTCTTACTGATTTATGCTTATTAAAATCTGACGTGTAGGTCAATTATCTTGTCTTTTCTCAATGTACTCTCATCACAAACTATCTAGTCTCATTTCACTGTATCTACCAAATATCCTTGTGTAGAGTCAACCCTTAAAGTATGGAAAACTTACTTTTCCATTCGAAAGTTTGTTACATAAACCTCTTAATCTTCAATGTGTGTTTCCTTTTGCAGTTTAATCTTCACTTGACTGGAGATATACATGCAATCACAGCAGCTAATAACTTAACAGGTAAACATATGCAAAATGCAATTTTTCTGTATTATGTCAGGGAGAAATCTATTAGCTGCTGAAGGCCAGCTTGGCAGAAATCATGCCCAAATGGTCCTAGTAAGACGTTTTGTTAGGAGCATTGGGGGGAAACGAAGTAAAAGGGACTCGATACTTCTTCTACTAGGCATGTGCAGAATCATTGTCTTGAATGCACCAGTACGTTTATAACTCTACTCACCTAAACATGTCATTTAGGCATCGATATTCAAAGTCAACTTTTGGCAAGCACAAGATGTATGTATATGATACCTTACCGGATCGGTTGACTTGCCGATATGTATATGATACTGAAGATAAAAAAATATTTAATGCAGCTGCCAACAGTGCTATTGCGTATTATTTTAACCCATCATTGCTATATGTAGTCAAAATGATCATATCTTTAAATTTCAAGGCTATCATTAAACTAAAATTAATCTTAACACTTAAATTGTGCAGTAAGGCTCCTACTCTCCTACTCTTTTGAATTTGGCTCTTGTCACTCCATTCCCGAACCTCCAATGGTAATACAGCCGATGCTGGGAATCTCGAATACATCTTGTTGTATTTTATTAACATAACATCTGTAAGCAGATTGAGACTTATTTAGCTTTAGCAATAACTGGCGCATATGATGCTCATCGTGTTCTTGCCTTCAGCACCATCAGCTACAGAATGCGAGGCAGTGATAACTACAAGCCCTAAGTTCGGAATATTCGAATCTCTTTAATAAATAAAAGTTGGAAATGTCGACAGGTTACTTATCAGGCAAGTTGTAGTCACATATATATTACCTTCATTTTCTTTTACTTTCAGACTACTTTTTGACTATTCGAACTCTCAATATCACGTCGTTTGTCTCGGAATAAGGAGAGCTCGTGATATGAAGGGTTGACTGTAGTACGCACATGACAAGATTTAGACAAAGTCTCGTTTACATAATAACGATCAAGGGCTTGATGACAAACTAAGAGCTCTGAGTGAAAATGTTATGGAATAGTATTTAGCTGGTGTTTTTTGTTTCTCTTCATTGCAAATGCAGCTGCTGCTATCGACGCTAGGATGTTTCATGAATCGACTCAAACGGATAAGGTATTATCTAGTTTTAATCACGTTCGTGGCTACAATTGTACAAAGACTTATTTGTTGATGGCCAGTGGCCCTTTACAACTCACCGACAAAAAAAACATACGGTGTAATGTGGAGGCTATAATTTTAAGACGATGATGTAGCTATGCGATAGATCATCCTTTCGTAGGTAATTGATTCAGTCACTATTTCTATTCAACAATAAATACCTCTTTTCAAGGTATTTGTTAAAGATAGTTGCTCGCCAAGATAGTTGAAGTCTTCGTTTCTCATCTGATCTGTGGCAAAGAAGATTTGCATTGTTGGAACTGTCTTGATTTTTTGTTTTGGTCGTATCTATTTTTCTCGAAAAAAAACATATTGAATGCCATAAAAACAAAGCTTGTCAGGGACAAGACAAGTGCTCTTCAGAGGACGCAAAAAAGGTTGAGAACACAATTGTCATTTAAAAATTGAACACCAAACAGTATTTTATCAATTACGGTTAAAATTATTGTGTGCCTTGCCTCCACCGTAGTTACGGCAATGTGAAGTATTCTTGACACTAGCCCTGTAAACATGTTGCTATTTTCGTCAGTCTGTTACAAATTGTATAGTAACGTTCTAGTAATTTTAACGTATGTCACTTGCTGTCTAATGACCCTTGACAAACAGAGATGGTTATCCAAGATAATAGACGCAGAGTAGCCAATGATAGCTAGATTAGTAGACAGTAGTTATAATGCTTCGTCACTTTCACTGTTCTTGCGCTATCGAAAAGTTTTTACTACAAAAACACGGAGTCCCTTTAAAAGTCGATCATAGTAAAACTTACTGAACGATAACTGTTTTACTCTGTTGTTAGGTTTTCTTCAATTGCCTCGTGTAAGTGTGATTTGTGGCTGCATTTTCACTATAGGCCTTATGGAACAGACTCGTTCCGGAGAAGAGCGGCAAGCGAGAATTTTCTCCCATAATGCTTAGTCGCTTGCACGTAAGTAGTTATTAGAGAATACATTGCTGTCGTATTAAAACGAGGTGATACAGTTGGGTAGTAGTACACGTACTAGTTTGTCTCTCGGTGTAACCATAGTATTGATCTTCGTAAAGGTACAGATTTATCGTTGTCTCTGTGAAATGAGAAAATTGTTGTACGAGAAATGTTGGTTTAAGCTCTCAATTGTCAACTTGTATGCAACAAATTGAGTAATAAAATGCAATGAATATTACAACATGTTGTATGAGATAGTATATTGAAGTTGTAAGAAAAAGAAAGGTGTTGTTCTAGAGCAGTGTTTATCCACCTGCTTTGGTTTGCCGCCCACTAGTTAAGAGTCACGTGGATCTATCATTGCTCTCTTCTCAGTGTGGGCTTTAGGCGGCGTTGGTCCCTAGGCAACATGACGTTTGTGGTGACCTATGACGTCGTGCATCACAACGCGTTTCCGGCGAGATCGTGCAGGGCATGGTTTACAGTATTTTTGTATTGCTTCCAGTTGAATCATGGCGGCAACGGGAAGAAATATTTTTATAATCAAATATGAATGTCGAAAGGACAAAAGAAAGCTGGCCTTTTCCAAAACGAAAGAATAGTTATAGACCTAGGAATACCTTACGGTGTTCACCTTTACACTCTGATCTCTTATCCTAATCATTTCGAAGGTCATATTGTTCTTTCATAGCTATTGAAACGTTTATGGCATCAACACTAAAGAGCTTAAACCGCCACATTTTACTAAATGCTGTTATCTGTAACAAGGTAGGGCAAAGTCCGTTGCGGACCCAGATGTAGTAGTATCACACCATCATTCCTTCGACAGTACTCTCTTCACAGTAGATTCTGTGCCACTGGTACATTATCGAGCCAAAATGAGAAATGCCGAACATCTATTAACAGTTGATTTCGCCTTTGTTTCCTTGGAGCTTTTCTTTTAGGTTCTGAGCTGTTCGAACGGCCTTCCATCAAAGGCCTTCCATCCAAGGCCATCTCACAAGGCGAGGTTTGTCCATGCTACATACGAAAAGCTCGATGTAGAGACCACCACATTTGATTGCTATATCTTGAATAGGCCGATTTCACACTTTACTTTCTTTCTGTACTTGCTTTCTTCGTGTACTCGAAGCTATCGATACTCAAAAATATCCCATAAGGTGACAAGCCATCCCATGTGACTTTAGAAATTCTAATATTTGTTTTACCAAAGTTGCATGGCCTGCAACGTGCTTTGCCGTTTTTCTACCGTTTTATAATGACACAATGATTTCATAATTTTGGAAAATATGAGCTGAAAAAAATTGTATTTGCGCTTGGTTAAAGTTTGGTAATTGTTCAGCCCAACTTTTTGGTTTTCATCTTCTATCCTTGTCTTTATCCCCCTGCATGCTGGAATGTGTTCATTGAAAGTGTTTAATTTTACTTTTGGCTTATTTACTATTCTGACCATGGGTCGCACCTTTCATCGCTGACAATTTAGTTAAAGATTTAAGCCGTAGCGTATAAGAATATGAGTTATCCTTGTTGAATGCTTTTAAGTTTTTAAGATGAAATTTGAAATGTAATGACAAGTTCACCTTATGAAGTTCTGCGCAATCAGGATATTACAGGCTCTGTTTCCATTACATGCCTTTCAGAAATTGGGAATAGCGAAAGCAAATCCAGCGGATTTTACAGATGAAGAAATCTCGAGATTTGTCAGATTAGATATCGATCCAGAAACAATCACGTGGCAGAGAGGTAATTTTACTGTTCCAAAATCTATTGCATATTGTAACAGGCAGAAGATGAGTTAATGTGGTAATCTGCATTGGAATTCTCGAAGACACATTATGTCAGACGATGGGGAACTGGTACGACGGACACATTCCTTAAGTACAGTAGCTGTGACATAAGTGGTTATGTTAATATCATTAATTTGCATCCTGCTGTTCATTTTTGTCGTATGTTTAAATAGTAGGAGAGGTGGGGCGTCAACGTCAGTTGTGTGAATGCAGGAGAAACTTTTGAGAAAGAATATGACGTCAGAAAATTTCAAATCACCGTACTTTCCCTGAAGCTTCAGAAACCAGAATCTTTCAATTGCTATTGTAGAAACTATTATTGTTTCTTTACATGTTGATCAAGTGATAAAACCCAAGATCTATGGACGTCAACTTTCGAATATTCTTATGCAGCCCGATGTCGTCAAAGATGAAGAAAAGGATAGGTCCGTGTATTGTATAAGCTTCTTGATTGAGATGGATCATGTATCCTTTGCTTTTTTGGAATCGTGTAGTATGCTTCTTCCGAATCGTCGATCAGAAACATAAATTTTTAAATACCTCATTAATTGCTTTTCGAGACGAGGATCTGTGTTTTCAAGGAAGCGTTTAATGAGTTACAAGGAGGCTGCTTGGAGTGTTTTCATGATTTCACCCACTCCGTACTTATCTGCCTTAATTGAATATACTTCGCAAGTGTGGCTTGATACGTTTTTCGTTATTGAAGTTCATTTAGCTGGTATCACTCAATCTGAGTCGTTTACAAGCCATAAAAATACTTTGGCAAATGCACTCTCTATATCCAAATGTGTGCTGTTCCACTTTTCTTTCTTGAAGCTTTCTGTATGGAGTCTGAATTTACGCATACATGTGAAAAGTTTGTTGATGGTGCAGAATAAGAAGTGTGCACGAAATAGCGGATTCATTTTGTACTTTAAAGCTTTTTTCGTCTCACCCCTAGCGCAATTAATAAAAGCTAGATTTGCTTTTCACTTGGCCGTTCTAGAATCCATTCACATCAAAGCAAGAAGAACGTTTCTTTGTAGACAAAAAGAATTCTCAGTGGGCCTTTTCGGTTAACCATTCAGCTTCACGGGCACTTATTGTTCAAAGCAACACGAATCTGGCAGTCAGAATTCTGATTGGCTACCTTGTAGAACACAGTTGGGTAAATTATTTCGTTGATTCCCTTTTCGTTTATTTTCTGACGAATTGTACTCTGAGGAGTGTGAGACGATAAAAGCTTTTAAGTACAAAATGAATTCGCTATTTCGTACATACATGTGAATAAAACAGCAGCCTCGTCTGCAACGAGATCATTGCACTCTTGTTGCCTACACCACGCCGGATTTGTCTTTTCAGAGTAAAGTAAGACAATTTTCAAGCAAAAGTAACTGTTTCATAATAGAATCGCAATATTTGTGCCGTGTTCGCGTTGGATGTCCTTCTTCTTATTTGCGTATTAGTAAATTTTTAGGACAATAGTAGTGCCCTTGTACTTTCCAAATGTATCTGCGTTTTTCTGGTAGGTGTGCATTCACATCTGCGCGCTAATACGTAAAGAGACTAGGATAAACATGTGATAGACGAAGACTCCGTCATGTAACTCGTGCCTGATTCCCTGACAAGTAAAACAGCCCTTTTAAAAAGCTGGCTTCTGCCAGATTAAGATCATTACTACTTACTCGAAGTTATAAGGTAACGTTGGTGAATCTATTTTATTTATTACAAATAGGGATGTCAGTGAGCCGCCATGGCCTAGTGGAAGCGTCCCTGACCTTCAGTCCCACGAAGGTCCACTAGCAACGTCAGGAAGGGCATCCTTTCTCTAAGTGCTCCATGCTCCAATAACAAGAGTCCCATTAACATGGACATTAGTTAAACACCTGGGACAAGAAGACTTTAAAACGGTGGGAAAACATATCAGCGGCGATATGGCTATAACCTTCTACTATTGCATACATTATCCCAGCAATAACCCCCAGGGGATAACTAGTAGTTATTGACCGTTGTTAAAAAGGAATTACAGTAAAAGGTGAACAATTGTTTAAGAAAGAAAATGTATCCATTGATACCATACGTGACTCCAACTGTGGAAGGAAATGGTTGAATGATGTTAAGAGGCATTCTAGTGTAGGCAATTTAACAAGGAATATCAACTCTTGTTTTGTTAACATTTCCTTTCCAGTGTTAGATACGAATGACCGGTTTCTAAGGAAGATTACCGTTGGGCAGTCACCTACAGAAAAGGGCAAAACAAGAGAAGTAAGTTTTGTATAGGTAATGTCTATGTACACATGTGGAGCTTTAAACAGATTTTAGATCTTTCGATTTTGAAATGGTATTTTGGCGATTTGTTTTGGATGGTTCATAACGGAAGGAGCATGGTATGATTGATCACGGAGCGTTTTGTATAGATTCCAGACATATGTTTCAATGGTATGACCATTAGGTAGTTGTGTGGAAGAAGTTCGAACGTCCATAGGTTTGGAAGAGAGGCCAAAGTATTGTTAAGGAAAAGAGGGAAAAGTCAACCGTACCCACTTGTAGCCTCGCCTGACACCTACAAACCCCCAAGGCCTTGCATTCCCCAGAATCTCCTGGCGCACCAAAGCATGACACACGGCTGTTAAGCATGGGAAAAGGAGATGACAAGGCTTTGCCCTGGATAAGGTACACCCAGTATTTGAGGTTGGTATATGAAAGTTGCTAACGCAGGCGACGACTGCAGAGCATACTTGTTGCTTAAGGAATTCCAGTTGGTTGCCTCATATGACAGGGTTTGGCATTCGTACACCATTATGATAGAAAGCTGCGACGAGTAACAAAACCAAAGCAATGATCTTCAAGAGGTTTTCACCACACAGCATGATAAAAGGGGTAAAAAAAAGTATTAATGGAAGCGTTGAGTTGACACTCGTCCTTTATTGAGACTTGCACCTTGTGATCTTTCCTCTCCACTGGGCAACCCCTTACAGAGAACTTATTACTCAGTAAACTGTGAATTGTGTGATTTTTATTTGTGATTTGTAATGGTTGCAGTTCCTGTTGATGTACCTTTGTCATTACAATTTTAGTCTGCATGGTATAAAAGGTGCATTTATTTACACCCCAAATCTATAATGCAGGCAATCTCATCAATATCTAGAGGACTGGGTCCCATCTAAGAAAAATACGTAACACGCCAAACACTTTTCTTACATCTCTATCAGACAACACTCGCTAATGCTTGTGATGATGTCGCCGTAATAATTGTGTTGATTTTCCTTTCCTCCCAGTGTCAGTTTGACATAACTGTAGCAAGTGAGATCATGGCTATCCTTGCGCTAACAACCGATTTAAGAGACATGCGACAAAGGTACAAATGTACACAATTAGTATGTTTGTAGTTACTTAAAGGGAGAAGAGATTCTTGATGAAAGCGTTAGTTACTGCACAATCTCGGAGGAGGGTCAAAATGGCCTCTATACTACCCATTACATAACAACAGAGAAATGGGTTGGTGAATTGTCTTGAAAACAAACCTCGATGGCCAACTATAGTTTGGTCGCGCGACTTAGTAGCATATTGGCATAATGTAACGTACAATTAAAGATTGAGGAATTTTAGGTGCATGAGCGTTAATTCTGTAGATTGCAAGCGTGACACAGTTGCATGTTATGAGATAAGGCTACTAGACGGGCAAGGAAGAACGTACGATAAATGTTGCAGGTAAACGGGATATGAGGGAGTCCACTTTTATAAGGGTAGAATGTTCTTTGTTTGAGAATTTTGAATAGGTAGAAAATGCACTCGCTTCCACACAGATTTGGTAATGCTCATTTAATATCTGTTATTGAACAAAATTGTTGGGTATATTAGACTTTAGGAATGCATATTTGTGAGGATTACAGTCCTTAATAAAATCAAGAGGTCTGATAGCTGTACTTCATAACACGATTTTCAGGACGAGTAGTTTGACGGCCGTCATGAAATTTCACCGCGCGAGTTGTATAACTATTCCAAGAAGTGACTCCCGTTGTGGAATCATCGGAATTAGAGGGGAAACATTTAGGCAAGCAAAACGCATAGACTCCTACGTCAACGAGTTTCTTTTTCGAAGGAAGTTGGTTCTTTTGTACTTTTGTTGACCAAAGAAGGTGATGGCGAATGGAGCCACTTTGTTTTGAATATATAGGCTTGAACTCTGTAAAGAAGGAAACCAAAAATAGATTGGAGGTGCTAAATTAAGGCCTGTATGATTCGTTTTTTAAATATTTCAGGATAATGCCACAAACAGTTATTCGAAAGAGAGTGATAAAAATGACAGGGACCCTGACTGCTATGAAATTGATTTGAATCTTCTGAGTATAATTGGAATTGTTGCTGCCCCACAGAGCAGCTGAATACGTTAACCGTTTTTGTGAACATATTTCTCTATTTTATTTCCATTTTTCACCATATTCTGTTCTCCCGTTATTTTGCGTACATTGGGCTTTGGAAGTGAGAAACTCAGTGATCACCCTTTAGCCTAGGGTTGTTTTAAGGCTCAGCACCGGTTTGACTTTACCCGCTGCAGCTAACTAAATATTCATCTCAATTAAAACGATTCTAGGGGCGCTGGTAAGGAATCTCATTATCATTGTGCTCAAGTTCCTACTTTTGTTTTGACGAAAAGTTTGTGTACACTGTGCATATGTCTTTGCGACCTTTTCAGACGATCGTCCTGTAAATTGACTAGTGGAGATCGGTGTCCATGTAAAAGGGTTGTGTCTTTTATGAAGCTATCAAGTAATGAAGGAGAGGGAAGAATTTGTCATTTGATATATCTTCTTAAGGCAACAAGAACACAATGTTGCAAGTTTTAGGTTTCTTTCTTATTTTGGAAGACAATTGTAGTTAGGCTTTTTTCTGATAACTCGATATTTTCAGGCTTGGAAAAATTGTTGTCGCTTCTGATCATCAAGGAAACCCAGTGACCACTGATGACTTAGTAAGTACAACTTACGTTAATTAAAGGGAGACCTCTGTGCAAGGTAGAAAAACCATTGTACTGAAGATAGTTGTACTTATTATTCAAATTCATATATTGATGGCATTACTGGCCTTGTGGATGCATGGGTGGTATGAAGGAGTAAACTTCAGTATGAAGGTGGAACCGGATTATTATGTCAGCAGCCGATTGTGTGAAAAGTTGGCAAAACCAGTCAGTGCCAAATCCAGAAAAAATGGAAGAAACTTGACGAAAAGGAAGTAATTGTTTCCGATACGTTGTGGAGCACAGGAAACTATATTTGGGACAACGTTTCTAACCAACGTTTGCATACCTTTGCTGGGATGTACCGTGCTGGGCTTTTTAATGATATATAAACAGTGGAAGGCCAACGGACCACTGGCAAATCTTCTTAAAGTCAGCGGTAGGGCTTGATTACGGGATTGTAGCAGGGAATGGGAAGCGATGCTGGATCAGCCATTTTGAAAGGAGTATGCTGGATTTCATTCATTCGGAGGCCGAAAGAAGTGTGAAAGGAGGGTATCAAAATGTGCCTTTGGTGATGAAAAGCGCGTTAAGACTAAAGTAAAGAAGTGAAGTAAAGAGGACGTAAAAAGTTTAAGTAAATGAGTTCAATGATTAACCATCCCATGAACTTGCTGCTAATAGCAGTCAAATACCCTTTAAGCAATACGTCAAGTAGAATTGCCATCTCTAAGTAGTGCGTTGAGAACGCAGGCCCCTCATGAAAATTTTAAAATGTCAGAAACAATTTTTCTAAAAAACCTAGTTTCTATAAGCTTTTTAATAGCCCCTCTTCGGTTTTATTGTGCCCTACTTGTGATGATTATTAGGACATTGATTGCTTTAACTGAACGCTATCAAAGGCCTCCCTTTGAAACAAGCCTCCCTTTGAAACAAGCCTCCCTTTGAAACAAGCCTCCCTTTGAAACAAGCCAGTTCCTTATCTTCAGTAGTAAGATATTAATTATGAATCACCAATCGAGTGTAAAATTGGTTATAATCTTCCAAATAGGAGTAAGGTACAAATCGTCAGAGTTTTGTATTTCTCTTCTAACCAGTTGGGATGTCGCTGTGAGTCATGAAATAGAATCTAGTTTTGTATCGAATTTCTCTTGAATATCTGTTGTTGACTTACTTCACTTGCTCTAAGGAAGTCACTTAAGTTGTTCATTGTGATCAACATGTTCTTCGGCGAAAACGATCGTGGTCTCATTTTCATGTCATTTTCAAGAATGTCAGGGCATATTTATGCAAAGGGGGCCTTTTGCAGTGGTATCAATTTGTTCAATATGCAATGCGCATAAAACCAATTTCTTCATTTTTAAAGTTGAATGTAGCTGCTGATGCCCTTGAAACCTGCTCAATTGACTTCTTACATTTTGTTGTTGTATACATTATAGGGTGTTGGCGGAGCCTTGACAGTTCTAATGAAAGATGCCATTCGACCAAATTTGATGCAGACTCTGGAGGTATTGCAAATATTTTAAAGCGATATTGAACATATTTCGTTTTTCCTACCAGTATTTTCTAGTGCAACCAATGCTAAGTTTTTGTTTACTTTATGACTCTTTCTCCCTGAATTTAATCATCTATTAATCTACTATAAGACCCTACAAAATAGGTGAACACTTTGGGTCTACAGTCGCCAAAACGATTACCATAAACACAATATTCTCATTTGTGACTGCTGGTTGCACTTTTACAATGGGAATAAGTAAAAACCGCAAGGATGCAAACTCTATAGAGATGAAAGCAGATGATTTTCCATCATAACCTGAAAAAAATTGTTTCAAATGATAAAGGACGTTATTACTGATTATTGATATACTTAATTCATTATCTAATGATGTCAGGCGATGGTCCAAACCTTGTTCTATGCAATGCTTTGGTAAATTCATGTAGAGATGATGAAAGTTGTACCAATGAGAACTCCATGTTACCGTGACTCATTTCCAATGTCAAGAACATATTTTTCATGGAAGTGTCACAAAGATGTCATTATTTTGTTGGAAAACGACGGCTTCTAAAAACTTGACAGGCGGCTAGTTGAACCTCCACTTCATTCTCCATCAGTTTATCCCTATGCCGTCTTCATGATCTTCTTCGTTTTTTGTAGGGAACCCCAGTGTTTGTGCATGCAGGCCCTTTTGCAAACATTGCACATGGTAACTCATCGATCTTGGCAGACAAAATAGCACTTAAACTTGTGGGACCAGACGGATATGTTGGTTAGTATTTGTATTAGTCCACGCTCTGTTGACGTGTCCTTGTTTCATTAAAAGTTTTGTAATTTCAGATTACTTTTGTCGTTTTCCTTAGCTCTATTTAATCTATTATAGATTTAATGTCACTAACTCAAAGTCCGTGACGCTTCTTCTTCAATATCAATGCTCGGTAATAGTCTTTCAATGGTCATTTTTGCGCTCGATACTTGGAGTGTGACTTTTCTATTGCGATTGAAAAAAATCACGTTAAGCTTTGTATTTAAATACTGTTCAGAATTCACAGTAGACGTTCTATCGAAACTGTTTTTCCCAATTTGTTGTGCATTAATTGCTATGATCTATCTACATTAGCAATAGAAATAAACAAAGTCTAGTCTCGTTTTCAAGCAAACATGAAACCCAAAGCTTATCGTTGTATGGTACTAACGCCATAGGAGTTGCTCATTGCTTAATGAATTCTTCGAAATTTCCCTTTTGCAGTTACGGAATGTGGCTTCGGTGCTGACATCGGAATGGAAAAATTCTTTAACATCAAATGCAGATACAGTGGTAAGATAAAACATATTTCTCTACATAGTAGGTCATTGAGTGGCGTATCAAAGTGTGTCCTCAGTCTAAGGGGATTTTACTAAGCAAGCAATAACTTATCTGAAATGTTCTTAGTGTTCAGTTGTTTTTGGTGCGTCCATTTCTGAAAAGAGCGAGACTACATTTTGAGAGTGGCCAAGATAGGTAAATCTACTACAGTAATTAAGGAAATTGATGCATGTATTTTAGATGCTAGTAAATTCATAATTTACGTGATGAGGGCTTTGTGGGAGTGGAAAGTAACATAACAGTCGGCTTTCTCTTCCTTGAATGGTCACAGTATATGAGTAAGTCTAAAAATTATCAATAGGGATTGGAAGAAATCTAATGTATTTTGTACGGGTAGAGGCATACGAATCTCTAGTGTCTTTTCTTCTTTTGATTAGGCCTATTACCATCTTGCGTAGTTCTTGTTGCAACGGTCAGAGCTCTGAAAATGCATGGTGGAGGACCCAAGGTAGCTTACTTTTGTATTTACGGATTGATTTTCTCATTGTTTCATACTACAAAAATCCTAGTTATAGTTTTCATTCCGTCAGTGTTTCTGAGTGACGACTGCTTTCTTCCAGCATGTTTTGTAGGAGTGTTTTGTAGTATTGTATGTATCCGTTGTTATACCATATGCAAGCAGTTCATCATTGACTGATAAAAAACATATCTATGACTTCAGCATAACGCATGGCAGTTATATCGGTGCTTTTTAGGTTGTTGCTGGACAGCCACTCTCGGATGTTTACAAACAGCAGGCAAGTTGTTTTTTGATACCCTTTCTTTCATTTGTAGGAAAGTATTTCTTTTTGATAATAGCATTTGCCGTTACATCCTGTAAACAAATAGTGGACTTGAATTTTCCTCTCTCAAGTTTTCAGTTGATTTGCAGGTAGTCAACGTTTATCGACTACAGGGAAGGAGATGAAGTGATGGAATGGCCCCTTGCGATCACAAGATATTTTCTAACTTGACTCGAGAGTAGAGTTACCTTTATTTAGATATTTTTAGATTTGAATAGTGAAAGCATAGTTAACCTTATTCTTCACTTGAGTATACAACCTGTACAGTGAGATGCCCAGCTAAGGTTCAAACAGTAGAAGAGAGGCTGTTTTGAAAATGATCCAAGTATAAGTGGACTTGGGATGCCACGGACGTATATTTGCGGCTGATCTGTATTCTTGAATATCGTGGTAGTTAGAGACCAGAATGCTTGAACCTGCTTAAACCTGTCAAAAGAATTGAGTTTTATTATAGATTTAAGTACGTGATTGGGAAGTTGGGTAGCCCTTGTAGAAAGGAAAGTATTTTTAATGTTGCTAAATATAAGGAGGTAAAACATTGAGAGTGATTATGAGTGAGGGGAATTTATGTGGCCTCCTGAATTTTAAGTAATATAAAATAAAACTAGGAATCTATTGGTATGTACCATTAGCATTACTGACAGGTCAGATGCATACTTCAGTAGATAATGACGAGTATGTGCCACTATTGTCTACCAATGAGGTATATAGTGTAGAGATTGGACAAAGTATTGGTAGAAAATAGTATGGAGAAAAATGTGTTGTCTGTTGGCAAAGGAATACTAATGCTACTACTATATGCCAAGATTACCAGCTGACAGGCAATTGTCTTAGGAGACGAGGATCACGGTACGTTAGTATTGTCTGTAGTGGTGTCTAGGATAGATGATAGAAGTTTTAAAGCTATCACACATTTATGGAAAATCGTTGTAAGCAGCGAGAGCGTAATCGAGTCATTGTCGCCATAGAAAGATGGATCAAATTGTTGGAGTAAAATCAGCAACCAGTTTGTTTAAGTTTAGGTAAGACCAAAGTACGAAAGAGAAGAAGCTAAAGAGATGATACTTGCTGAATATGTACGATTATTAGGACGATTAGGTATTTAGGATGGACGGGGAATATGGAGATGGAAGATACATCATTGATCCTTGAAACATACAATGTCATGGAACTATGTCTCATCTACTACATACCAAATGAATATTCGTGTTCACATTAATTCATTTTTCTGCACTTCCATTAACCACAAAAAATTGGTAATTATGATTTAAGGCACCCATTTTATTCTTAATAGCACTTGTGATATACACATGATGAGTCCTTTTTTGTTACAGAACACAGAACTTGTAAAAGAAGGTTTCTGCAATCTACGGAAACAGATCGAAAATGCAAAATTCTTTGGGGTATCAGTGGTGGTTGCTGTGAATCAGTTCAAGTATGTACGATCCTTTTCGCCTTGATGAATCTCTACTTTTACAAAATAGTGTAGAAAGAAGGATGTTGCCATTCCATTGTATCGTGCAAATTTTAAAGATTATCTTTGTGCATATTAGTGAATGCTTGCACTTATAGACTTGTGGTATCACCTTGATAAATAGTACGTGTCTACCTTAACCCGAAAGCAAAACTGCAACCCTAGAGTTATTCATGCATATGCCCACACTTTCGTATACACTGACATGGCAGAGAAAACGTTTCATGCTCCAGTGAATTACACGCAATGCCTAGCAATGGTGAGCGGAAGAAGGCTCTGAGGTTAGTTGATAGAATTAAGCAGTATGTTCTGTCATGTATTCGCTATGTAATAGCTCCTACAAGAAAATAACCACCTCGGGTTTTAAAACCGAAAGCACTGCTAAGCAATGTGACTCCGTCATAAGACAGCACTTGTTTGAATACCCAGACTGTGCAAAATTGCATACAGATTACCGCTTCCGTATTACAGGTAATGCTAGATCTTATTTTCACTTGGCCAACTTGAATCTGCCCAAATCAAACAAGAATTAACCTTTCCAGTCTCGCTCAAAGTCTTCAATTTCCCTAGCTACTGTTGCTACGCCTGTCAAGCTTTCTTTCAAAGGCAACAACATGGCTGACCAAGACAGAGCTTTTGGAGATTCACTCGAGAAAATGCCCGAAGATATTTCGATTACCTATTTTCAAGCAGCCAGTAAAATATCTCAGAAAGCTAAGGAAAAGGGTTTAAATTATTTTCAGCAAGGATATATTCATGACATAGCCACACTGGAAGCAGAAGGCACCGTTTATGTTAAGGCAAGGTGCTGGAGGTCAATGAGAAAAGGCCAGACACCACACCACGTTAGCATTCGGATCTCTGAAAATGATCGCCGGATTTCAGACGTTTTCTGTTCTTGTAAAGCAGGGTAAGTTTTTCAGGCGATTTGCCTAGCAATAAATTAATACTTGTTATTGTTTTAGTTACTTTCATCTGCCGTTTGATTTTACGAAAGACGTGGATGCGAATATTGCAAGTTTGATACACCTCTGGAAAAGCAACATTACACCTACTTGATCGACCGATTGATAAAATCTTCTTCAGTACATGCTTGAAAGGGTACTTGTAGAGATAGATTTGTATAATGAATGGAATCTAAGTAATTACTTGAAAATTCGAGTGTCTTGAAGTTCTCCGTTCAAAGCCGATTTTAAAAATATC
>JAAAKL020002502.1:0-25860 GCA_010016065.2 Carybdea cf. marsupialis auct. non (Linnaeus, 1758) | reverse complement strand
GCCCCAAGCACTTCATGTTTATGAGATCTATACTATGTAGTTCATGACTGCTTGAGTGTCTGCCTGAGTACTTATATGTGTATATATGTATATCTATATATATATACATACTAAAACTTGAACAGATTAAAAAGCGTAGCTAAAATCATATATAAAAACAAAAAGCTAAAAGTGCTTTCGCAAGCTTTTTGGAAATCCCTTTCCCTTTTTAGGCCGTGACAGTTGGAGTGTAAGTTGGAGCTACTGAGCTACGGTTTATACCTTACATCTTAAAAGTTGTTCTTCTAAAAAGGTCGTGGGAATTTACATACCTTAAAATTTCTTTAAACTATAGAGAACTATAGGTATTTGCACGAGGACTTTTCAACAGTGTAAGATTTTACCCATTGATGCCTCGTTTCTAAACTGAGGCTCAAATGGACACAAAAGGAGATATCCCCTGTATGCTGCTTTTAATATAAGTGTTCAGAAAAGATCTGGTTTGAAATGATGGGTTTGAAAAGATAACAGAGAACTAGAAAAGTATGTCGCCAACGGGATCCTCTCTTCCCTAAACACTTTTCAACTTTCAATGGGTTTTGAAGAGAATGGTGTGCAGGATGGACGTGCTTCTGTGGTAAAGTGTCACAGCAATAGATGTTGTGTCACAGCAAAAGATAATTGGATGAAGATGAACAATTTGAAAAGGGAAAAAACAATTAAATAGGGAAAAAACGGAACTTCTTTTCGTAAGTTCAAAACACCGACAAAAACCCAATGTAAGTGACATCTCAATCGGTTGTAAGCATTTGTGTCCTTCCATGGCGACTAGAAATTTAGGAGTTTTGTTTGACAACCAATTCACCTTTGAAAATCACGTCAAATCAATCTCTCGAGCCGCAATGTTCAATATTAGGAATATCTCAAGGATTAGAGAATACCTCTCAGAGGACTGCGCAGCTACTCTAATTCATGCTTTTGTCACTTGTAGATTGGACAGCGTGAACTCAATTCCGTATGGACTACCCCGACAAATGCTACAAAGTCTATAGTGCATTCAAAACAGTGCTGCACGTCTGGTGACAAGGAGCTCAAAATTCACGAGTGCTACATCTCTGCTTAAGAGACTGCATTGGTTACCGATACAGCAGCGAATTGTGTTTAAAATACTTTTGTTAGTTTACAAGTCTATCAACAAATTAGCGCCAAGTTATCTAAGTAATCTATTGCAACCATATCGCCCCATTCGCACACTAAGATCCTCTGGTGAGCTGCTGTTACACGTACCTCGATCAAGGCTGAAGACGTACGGCGATAGAGCCTTCTCAATGGCAGGCCCAAAACTGTTGAACGCTCTACCCATTGATATTAAACGCAGTAGTTCTGAGGACGTTTTTAAACGGAATCTTAACACGTACCTTTTTAAAGTTTCATTTACTTAATTGTTGGCAGTAGGCCAAAAATTTATTGTAAATAGTAAAATATGCATGCATAGATTGTGAAGCGCCATAGAACAAATAGTGTATATGGCGCTATAAAAATTCATCTTTATTATTATTATGAAGATGATAATGCTCCAAGAAGTGTTGGTAAAGTAGCAAACGACGACGCACTTGTTTATTGCCAATTAAGGGGTCGTAAAGTCATCTAAACCCATTTAAAGGTGTGGTAAAGTAGATATATCGAATCCAAAAATCAACTAGTCAGGTGCTAGGAGTTGAAGATAATCTGCATTTGAGGTCATGTCAAGATGCAATTGTTTAATACAGCATATACCTGCCCAATGAGAGTGTAAAGCGCTGGTTAAATGATGCGGAAATTTCCATGGGATATTTTAAGGCAAGATTTTGTCAAACCCATTAAACGTTCATATGAAAAAGGAAGGACAACTACTTTCTTGCGATGAAAGTATGACTTAGGGACCTGGTGAAGAGTCAAGAAACCAGATGGTATCAGAAAATGATGTGGAATTGCAACAGTTTTATCTCCTTCATACGAAGATGAGAATCATGTATAAGCAGATCAGTTCAACGAGATTAACAATATGAGGAAAGAATTACCATCAAATCTACCCTTACAACGAATAACACTGTTTTCATACAAGAATAATAGGAGCAGTCGAACAATCGATAGGATAACCATCAGAGTATTCAGTGTTTGCAACGATGTGAGAAACAAAAAAAAATGTCTTAATTCCAGTGCTATAGAAAAGCCGTTTGAAATAAATTATTATGTTAAATAAATGAAACAAATAGTTAAAACGGGATAAATCGATTAGGTTCGCAACAATGATAGCAACAAAGGTAACCTGGTTGGCAACATTCTCTGCCACTGCAGCAGGTGGCAGCGACAGCTGGTGACGACGCATGTTTAGGACAAATAGGTCATTAGGACATGTTGCATATCCATTGGGGGCCGTGATTCCCCAGAGCTGATATTTTACGAGTGCAAGCAGTATGCCTTCTCGTAACTAGATCAGCCGAATTCTACCCTGAGGGGTGTAATCGCATATGCTCCACAGGTGTATATTTGTAATTGCACTGACTTTCTTCTACACCAATCGTTTTAATTTTTTGTTTGGCTTTAACCAAAAGAGAGCAATCTTCATTCTTTGGCTCAAACTCAATTGCCCTCAAATAAGCTTACATCAATATGTATGTACAAGATTGCACCAGCACTACAATGTTTATTAAATTGATATTCAGTAGCAATCTCCAAAGCTGAGATCTTACTTCTTAGTTGTGTTGCAACAACAACCATAATCATAATTATCATTGTCATAGCCATTCTATCTTATATCATTTTCATTATTTACTTCGTTATCATAGTCATCGCCATCATCTTGAGGTTAGATCTAGAGGAGTGGAGAGAATATGGCCCAATCATCATTCATCTGGACTACGGTTTAAGGCCGGCAACAATTAATTCCAAAATCTGTGCTTTTAGTTACCCCCTTCAGGCTTGCCATGGTTAAAACGCTATGAATTAGGATCAGATAAATAGAACGGAGTACTGAGACTGCTTCTTGGCTTTAAAGCAAGCAGCTTGCTACAATAAGATTTGAAATATTCTCGTAGTGTTATGCAAGATTACACAATCTACGCAAATACAGTAAACTAGTATACTCCGTTATAGCATTGTTACTGACGCAAACGAAGAGTGCTCAATAAAACATACTTTAAGGAGTTAGACTCTCAACGATTCGCATATATAGGCACATATATATTACCAACACGTGCTACTAATGCTGTCACTAGAATGTTCAATGCACAAGGTACAGCCTACTACTACCAAGTAGTGGTAGAAATGAAAGGACATCTACAGCAGCTAGCTAAAGTTTCTCACCCCGACTTATGAAGTTTAACAGACGGCGTGCAATTTCTTCAATTACAGTACTGTTACATCCTGCTTTGTCATACGGTTACAAAGTCGTTGTTTTTCTCTTGTGTTTATTTGTTTGTAACAAATAACTTCTATGTCGGCAATAACAGATAACTTCGTTTACTTGATTCTGTTTGCCTAATTTTTGGCAACGCATCCGTTGCCTTTTCGCCTGCATCCGCTGTACGGTTTCACGTTTTGAACACACTGATCACTGAAAAAAACCTGAGAACTAGAAAACATCTTCTGTTTTAAAACGAGGTCAGCCCTTGAACACCATTGTGGTACCCATCGAAATTTCTACTCTTGGTGGCCTAAGTCGAGCCTCGTGGAACAGTCGATTTGGGAAACGTTGGGGCTTTTTTCACCCATTCATGCAACATTGAGAAGCTTCCTGCGCCATTTTAAACTTTAGTGTCTAGTATTCATGACCACGCTTTTTTGTCCTTGGAAACTATAGCAAACGTGATCTAGTGTCTTTTTACAGATCAGTGGTTTAACAGTTATACGATATATTTAATATTAAGTTCTTGTAAGTCACAGACATATTTTAATAGATTCAATCATTAGCCTATTTATCATTTATCACTAGATCATTCAATGACCTAGGGTAATTTCTGAAGAGTTGTTTAAACTCAGTACTACATATGCCGATGTTAGTTTTACCAAGTGCTGCACTATAAACTATACTCTTATTTACTTTTATATTTATTTTCTAGTGCGCATTTAATCTTATCTTTACTTGATGGTGAGGGTGTGATAATTTTTTTTTCTAACAGTGTTCCGCGATCTGGTGGCTTTATATTTCTCCCTTTTCTACAGAGAAATAGTGAGATACTGGACAGAGAGATCAACACAACAACCAGGAAGATCAAAAAGACCAATCATTCCCTACATTACCCCAACCATATCTAACAATCTCCCACACATATGCTTCTCAGCAACATCGAAGAAACCAAAACCGACACAAAGTTCACAAAGTTCGATCCCTACTTCCTCTGAGCTCCACAATCTTACAGTATACAGAGAAAAGTTTAGTGAGATTGATGATCCTTATAGCAGTCCTTGGTCAAATCACATGGCGCCAATAGAATGGCCTCCTCACTAAGTACAGCTGGTATGAAGACTAGGGAAGAGTAAACAGCTCATATGATAGAGCAGCACACCGTGATTGCGTCTGTCCTGGGTTCGAATTCCAATGATGACATTTTCATTTTCCTCTAGAATGCTTTTTAAATTTTCCAACCCTCTCTTTTCGATGAAGCCTCAATTCTATGATGTACAGTTGGAAAGTTGAAAAGTTATTGATATTGCTGATGAGATTTGGGTTGGTGAGATAACTTTACTTCAGCGTCCTTCTATTAAAAATGTGACATTTTTATTAACTAATAAATACCTTAGCTACATTCTCTCTCTTGCTATATGGTGGATTAAAGCAGACAAGATTGTCCTTTTGTTAGGGGCATTTGCAGATCAAAAGCGCAATCCGAATTTTTTCACTGCAGTTTCGCAAACAAGGTTTGGCTTTTCTAACAATTCCTTATCTGAGCACCGGGCTGAGATGCGTTTGATTATTGCAAGTGGTAATTGTTGTAAACGAAAATAGAACTTGAAGTCCCTTGGCATGTATCCTCTACTTATAAGGCAAGACATCATAATTGAAAGAATCATTTGGTATTTTGACTACGACATAACAAGGGAGGAATAGCAACGTACGTGAAACAGGGAATAAAAGTGACAGAGATTACAACCGATTTTGAAGAAGACATCCTGTGCAAAGTAAGGCTACATAGAAAAGATAGTCTGTCAATATGAACTATCTACAGAAGCCCTTCTAGCACCATGGAAACAAAAAAGCATTGTGTGAACTTATTCATTGCTTGAAAGGGGAAAAGAGTCACACGAGATTTTCGTAGAGGACTTTAACTTCTCAGAAATAGACTGAACTAACTGTTCACCGAACAAAGAGCAAGGCCACCTAGACCAACCTGGTTCCAGGTGATGTCAGGGTGATCCAAATTGATCGTGAGAAAGCAGAGGTGCTCAGTAAGCATTTCTCAGAGGTGTTCACCAAGGAAGAAGATATAATGGTCCAAGACTAGAGAAAATAGCCATTACAGAAGAGAAGGCTACGAAGAAACTGTCGAAATTGAAATGCAGCGAATCAGCGGACCTGGACGGTTTCCACCCACAAGCCGTGAAGGAAGTAACAGATGTCACTTGATTACCACTCACCATCATCTTCAACAAATTCAATGTCAGAAATGAGACAACCCTCAAAATGTAAAAAACTCAACCTCAACCCTATCCATAAGAAAGGGAGCCATAAGGTCGCAAGGAAATACAGGCCAGTCAGGTTGACGTCGGTGTTAGGCAAAGCAATGGAATCACTATTAAGGGATGTCATAAACAAGCACATGATGGGTACCAACCTGTTTGCGGATGATCTACATGGCTTCATATCCGGTAGGTCATGCACAACACAGCTTCTGTGAATGCTGGAAGAGTTGACAGAAATGTTGAACTGAGGGGAATCAATAGACACCGTCTACTCAATAGACATTTCACACGTAGGCAAGAAGAACTGCCGTTTCATTGTAAAAAATGAGAGATGACACCCTGGAGATTGTGCAGGTGAAAAAGAACCTGGGAGTGTACATTGAAGGCGAGCACAAGTATGTAGCTGCAGCAGTAAACAGAGCCAACAGTAAAAGGGGCATTATCTGCAAAACCTTCAAACACATTACTATGGAAAAGCTCCCCATCATCTTCACCACATAAGTAAGACCACACGTTGAGTACGGGAATATCATCTGGCACTTTTTACAACTTCCATTTACTGACGAGGCCAAAGAAAAGACAGCATTTAGCGCCAATCGCAAGTTATATCAGATTAAGGTTTTGCCCATGCGTTTGAACAGTGCAAGCCAGTATTTTCAGCGTTTAGTAGATTTAGTTTTTAAAGAGATGGATTTTGTGTAATGCTATGTCGATGACATCCTTGTTTTTAGTCGCTTAAGCAGTAGAAGGTAGCAGTAGAACAATTCCTTTTCACATCACAATGTTTCTCCAATGTTAACATCGGGATGGCAAAATACCTACATTAAGTGTACAAAATTTCTGAATGACACTCCCCCTCTCAATTCATTGCTGAGGCCAAGGTACTTCTACGAGGTTGCAACTTGTCTAGTGCTGACGATAATTTACAAAAAAGCATGTTTGTGTTGATATTTTCAATGTTTGAATCTTAGTGTGAAACGCGACTCAAAATAGTGCCCAGCAGATTTCCACTAGGTCATATGTGTGGCGACCGGTGTTTTATACGGGGAAAATTTCTAAAAATTTCTTTGGTGGTAAAATGCTGTACTTAGATACTGTATATGCTCTTTCGAAAGAGCACGGAAGAGGCACGTTAACGATTGGGAGATGCGATAAGGGAAGAAGAACAGGGTGATTTCCTGAATTACTAAACGTTCGTACCACTTCACTAGGGGTATTATTACCTTTGCATGAATGAAATCACCGGAAGATATCTACAAGATCTGATTCACTCACGTCTGCTAATAGCTTAGTTTGACGTTTCTCTTGTTGCAACTAGTGTGCGAAGTTAACGTTTTTCTCCATATAATGCCTATTTTGGTCACCATAGCAGTATAATATTTTAATTTGTCTGTGTGAATTTTAAATTGAGATATAAAGCATGTTTAAAGAATCGTAAGCCTTCTAAAATGAGTACAACTATTCCCTGGTCATTTATCAAGAGAAAATATCAGTTGAAAATTAGTTAAAATGCCATGGCGAAGAGAGGGCTTCTCGACACTTGTCAACGTGAATAAAATAGATTCCGATAAAGGTGAAAGGATATCTCATTGGAATCGTGGTTTGCAGCATATACAAAGCTACATACTGCAAATGCAAAGTAAGTAAAGCGATGTAAATTTGCTTTGATTAAGTTATGTACATGATATATTACATGTAAGTTTCATTTCTTTAAGACCACTATGTCAGTGATTTGGAATGCCTCGATAACGGACAACATTACAGATTCGAGATAAGAGTCCAATTGATAGATATTAACCAGACGACTTCGTCAACATGTCGAGTGCTTGGTTTTGGTGAGCTTTATAAATGGCTAATAAATACTCTTGATCCCAAGACCATTTATATCACAAATGTGGCACCAGGGTGTAGCCATTCGATTCTGTTACATGTCACTCAAACTAACATTGAGCAATTTGTAGTATCTGGCGTACTTTGTTACGAAGATTTGTGTGGATCACGTGTAGACACTGGGGCAGGCATGTGGCACCCAAATCGGGTACACCAGTGGCCTTTTTAATGCTGCAACCAGATTCAACCATAGAAATATAATAACGTAATAAGATGCAACCTTCTACAAAATGATGAGGAAAACCTCTCTAGCATCTGCACCATTTGAAGAATCCTGATGCCCTTATCATAAAGTACGTCATGACTGAATTGCGATTTTGCAACCTATGTACGAAAAGATAAGGGACATCGAGAAACGCGCACACACGCACATAAATATATGTGCGTGTGCCGCCAGCGTCGTGAGCAATTCATGTTTATTGAGTTCTATACTATGTAGTTCATGACTGCTTGTGTGTCTCCCTGAGTACTTATATATATGAAATGGCACTGAAGAAGCTAACAGCGAAACAAAGAATAAGGTTGCTGGTGGAAGGGAGAATTCGGGATTGACTTCCCGGATTGTCAACTTTACTATTGCACTATTTAGTGGAATTTATTTCTCACTTTTCATCGTGCCGTTAGAAATGGATAGGAACTTTTATTGTTGTAGGGAGAGCCAGGACGGACAAATTTTGGCCTATCCAAAAAGATTTGGTTATCAAAAGTTTGGTTTATAGTCACTTGTAACATCTGGCAATAAATTTTGTTAGTTATATACGCTATGCGTTGTTGGAAGTACAGTTATTTAGGGGCTAAAGCCCTCCTCACCTCTTCAGATGTCCGCCATTGTCTGAAGGTTGCCGAATTGTGGATTAAGGCTGTATAGCTTGTATTTTAGTGATTTAGTAGATGATATTTAGCATTATGTAATTCAGTTTCATTTATAGTACCCGTTAGTTTCAAATTGTTCAATCCATTTTATGAGTGGTAATTCGGTAGGCCGTTTGATTCGTCAAAATGCCAAGGTCATTACACGAGATAAGTTGTGACATTGATCACAAGTGAGCTCTTTCCTTCCGTTAGTTGCACTTACTCGCCTCAGATTCTGTCGTCCTTACACCAGTCTGTATAGAGTTAGGGTGGGTGATGCTCCGATATCTAGCAAAGGTTTCGTATAGTATTTAATTGTCTTAGCATAACAAAATATTGTTATAGTACACAATAATTTCATTATACCTACACATATTTACTTATAATGTACAACTGATTTCGTTGAAAAGAATTCGTGATGGTCGATATTGGTCAGTTGGCGATGGAGTGCGATATCCTTCGGACTATTTTCAAGGATGAAAAGTCAGTTTGCTTCGAAGACGTTATAGCTTATTTAAAGGGGTTATAACAGAAACGATCAATAATTCCCAACATTACAAAGATTTATAAACTACATTTGGTGAACCCAGCTACCACAGCCATTGCATTTTAGGATTTAGATTGTAAAGTCCAGTGGTCATTCAACTGCATTTCCACATATTGGAACACAGTGAAGCCACAGAAGTCTAATGAAGTTTACCATACATGGAAGTAGCAACCAATTAGTTATACGATATCATGACTTTCCTGATATCAAAGTATCTTCCAATGACTGCAACAGTTGTATTTGTAGAACAAAAACGTTAACAATGTGAGGGGAGATGATGTTTCAAATGCTGGGGAGACGTATCCGTCCTCCACCAATCAATCGATCGATCCCCATGAGTGACCAGAGAAGACTGTACTCGAAACATGACCAATGAGTTTGGTCATAAGTTACCATATGCATAGAATTAATAAGTCTCCTGAACAAAGATATGGAATATCTCCCTCGGCCTCTGGATTTGTCCAGTCGAGGAATGGAAGAACCGCGGCACAAACCCCAACAGGGGAATACAGACACTACCATAGAGAACAGTGGAAGAAATGAATGTTTAAGTTGATGGCCCTTTCTGGTGCATCAAATATTTACCACACGCTAATTGCTATTGTAGAGGGTCTGATGGCTGCGAATGGTCGCAAATTGTTTACATAGTTTAGAGAAACCACTCGATTAATGTGAAAATGATACAAATCATTGTTCAATCAAGTGAAGTAGGTATAGAGGACGTGTTCAGCATCCAAGCCATCTATCAGTCTATCTATCATCTATCAGCCTATCTATAAAACTATCAGCCTATCTATCAGCCGGATTTATGAAGGAAATCAGCTTAAACATTGTAAATGTACTGTGGAAGCAGTGCAAAAATCAATTCCGTCACAATCAACCATAAAAACCAATCAAACTACGCTACGGTTTGTTCTGATCTGTAAATGCGGAATAAGCGAAAATTCAACAGTACAATCCCAGATCAAGGTTTATCAGCCTTTGAAAGAACGAGGCATTTGCCATAGAAAATTCTCTCCCGCTACAGATGATTTAGAAAGGGTCAACACGCCTCTGCCTTTTTAACTATGATTTCGACGAGAGTTTCATCTGACACATACAAAAAACCATTGGGCAAATATTGTATCATCATTCAATTTCCTAGAAAAATCCATTATATCTTACCACATCCATAAAATGTACAAGGATTTTCCATGGCTTTTAAGATGTGGCTTTTGTAGGGACAGTGGACAGATCCAGTCAAATCACTCAATCATCAATCTAGAGGCAAAAGAATCCTAGTACCAAATAATTAGATTTCCTACTTTTAACCTCTAGACACATCAATCAATAACTCATTATAAGGCTTTACTGAAAAATGTGGCACAAACGTGGTACTCAAGTCAAGTCGCTGACCACAAGAATCAAGGTTAATTGGCGCATTTAATTAGGGTCGCGACACAGCTGAGAGTGGTCTAACCACTGCATGCAAAATGAGTCGTCAAATTCTATGCTTCTCTTCGGTCAAAATCATGCTTCTCTAGACATAGGTAGGAAAACCAAAGATGATTCACTGCAAACGTGAATTAGAAAACAAAGCCATTCACAAATTTGAGAAAACATGAGAAGACTTGAGGAAAATTTGGTAATTCTTAAAAGAAGTAGAAATGTCTATGAAGTAGGTAGAAATACCAATAAAGTGTGACTAATTGAAATCTAAGAGGGTTAACCTGGAAATAAGCCAAATAGAAAAGGAAATAGGAATTAAGAATGGGATTGAGATAATAAGCCAGCGAGAGGCGCTAGTTACACTAATTTATTGAACATGACGCCATATAGATTCATTATCCTTGCCAAAGGTAAACAGAGAAGAGCAAACTAAGATAAATCTCGACAAAATTTGCGTAAGCACTATCAATATCACTTAAGTTAACTAATGAGAAACGTCGATTCTGCCATAATAATGAAGCTCACTGTAAATTTCTTACTTTTGACATCCTTGATTTTTACCACTGCCCCCGCCCCCCATTCCTGAATCTATATTAGAGACAGCACTTGGAGGAACAAGTAGGAACGATGCTATAACGGACGAAGATTTAAGTATCATTATGCATTGCCATAAGTCGCTATTATTTTCATGATAGGACATGGATAAGAAAGCAACAATTTATGCAATGCAAACTTCGTTATAGTTGTAATAGCGTTGAAATTTGAGAACTCGTCGCTTCGAACGCAGGGCACAGATCTGAGTCATCATAGAAGTAATTATTAAGGTAGGCCTACGTAGGAAATATAGATTAGCTGTGTTGCGCTGTGCTACAGGTATGATAGTTTACAAGAAACGAGTAATTATTAAGGTTCTCTACTTGGTGAGTATTTAAAATAACCGTAAAAATCCTGCTGTCTGGTACGTATTGTCTATACAGGAAACCAGGTATCAAGCCTTTAAAATTCACTCAGACGCCAACTACTCCCGCCATTCCTAAAATAGTAATCATCTATTTTAAACAATGGTATTTTTACCCGTAGCTCAGATAAGGAATCGCTTAAAAATACTTCATGTATTTGCAGCAGAAAGCGTAGGGTCAGTGGATTTTCAGGTTGATCTTTGAAACGAAATCCGCACCATCAGGCTTGAACCAGAATAAACAGTACCACTGGAATTAACGCACGACCTACAGTAAGATAATTAAAGCCACCATAGTGGAGTTAATTCGTGTGTTTTTTTTAAAAATCACTTCTACCAAGGTAAGATACTCTCCGAGGAATAGTCTGCAGTTTATCTTTAATCAGTACAACAGGGACATTTTTTTGCGTTGGAAGCGAGGTTCTGTATAATACTCATAGGTATATTTGTAGGAGGTGAAAGTAAATTCCCTCCGAGGTAAATGTTTAACAAATGGTATAGTTGAGGAAATATAGGAAATAGAGACTGTTTTCACAGGTGCACATTTGCATATGGGCTTGTGTGGTACTGACTTATGGAATATTATAGGAATTTTAAGCAATATAAAGTACAGGCTGGAAATTAAGCTATCAAAATATATCTGGGACTATGAAGAGCTCAATATTGAATATAATGTAAAGTGAAATACCCTGACCAGTTCATCCTTTCAATCTAGGAGACACACATATCCTTGATGCGTTATCTCTTAGGAACAAATCTATCCTGTGGTTGCTATTATATGCCTACAGAGTACAGAAAATGGAATAGTACTGAAGAAATCTTTACATCGAAAGTGAAAACATTGGAAATGGTGGCGAGATTTGGAATATCAAAAGGTTGGCTTGATAATTGCGCTCTTTAGTGCAATGATTGGGTCGTTCTTTTTTGTGCTAGAGGTCTCCGGATCAATCCAACCAACGCTTAAGGTAATCATGTTTCTCTTAAGAGCATGTGAAAATATGCACTGACATAGATTCTACATGTGCATATTATACTCAAGCAGGCAATCAAAGAGTTTGTATATAATGGAAAAGAGAACAACAAATTAAACATTTTTTATTTTCTTGCTGCTCATGGCTGCTAGTCGAAAAACCTGAATCCAAAAATACAAAACAGTACATGCATGTTTAAACAGTCAACAATTCTTCACTTATGGACCTCACCCTTCTTTATTTACAACACTATATACCTTGGCATTGGTGTTCTGTCATTGTTGGATAATCATTTTTAGTGTACTCAAGTACTTATTGTTAATTTACTTCTATCTATTGGCCATCTCTTTTTATAATTCAAACTTCGATACTTTCATAGCACAATTCTTCTAAAGACTGGCTGTTGTCGGCTGCTTTATCTTGAAAAGTGCAGTTGGGTTTGAATTCGAGAACGTGTTACATTATGAAACTGATAATGCTTCACATGGACATTAATTGGCTTTTAAAATTGGATTAGGCTTTATTGATTGACTTCTCTTTACAGCGTTTTAGATGTGTACAGAAGATGATCATGCATCTAGTATTTTAGTTGACATTGACAGTTAGATAACCCATCTCATATGTTGAAAGTCTACATTCGCTTTCAGAAATATTTGAGATAATCTCAGCCACCTGTGTACAACACCACATGCATAACAAAAACATCAGTTGACATCGACTGATAGGCCACTACAAAATGGTAGGTCATTGCAAACCATTAAAAGATACAAAACGGATTTCATTTGCTTTCAATATCATTAAACAAATAGTTTTGAAATCTATGTAGCGCCGATAGAGGTGCGAGCTAGTATTTCCGAAAAAGCATCCTGGTTACACCCAAGTGCGTGTACATTGAACGGATGGAAACTGACATCATGACTTGCATGAAACCTGTTGAATCGAAATGCATTTTTTGCGAAAACAATATTGTTTGGTTTAACTATCTTAAAAGGTTTGATAATTCTTTGTCGTGAAAGGAGTTTGTGAAAATAAGAAAGAACTTGCCAGGTATAATCATAAAATAAGACACAACATTGTACAGGAATAAGGAGAAATGATTGGATTGTAAACCTTCATTCTATTCCCTTTGTTCTAATGTATTTCTTGTACTCTCTTACAACATGACATTTAGAAATGTTTATCAGTTATGTCTCATATAATTGTAAAAGTTCTGGCTCAGGCCATTCTTTTTTATGCTACATAAGACAAAACATCCCTTTCATTGTACAAATTGAGATATTTCTTGATAGTCTAGCTACTTTCAGCATAAATAGCATAAATAAAACAAGTGACTTTCGTCCGGCTATCCTATCTACCTCACTTTGACGTAATAGAGAAAGCCTCTATGAAGAAGAGGGTATAAGTTGGCTAATATCGCTAACTTATGTTAGAAACAGCACCAAAGTTTTATAATTCAAAGGGCAGGCTGGGAACTGTCAAAATCAATACGTGGCTTGATGAAATGCAACTTGAGATTACCGTAAAATGAAGACAGATGAACGTATAAGTCATACGTCATTAAAAAGTGTGAGCTATCACCGCTAATAAGGATAACCTACTGAAGATGATTTCTAGACTAGTTTACAAAGCACGGCTTCGTAATGGTATGTTAGATTACTTAATGATAAGCGGCAATACTGAATTATTGATGGGGCAACTACAATACAATGTAAGCTTTGATATAAAGTGTTATTTTGTTAGTAAAATTGTTGCCCCATTGGTAGATTTGTTTAGATATAAATGTTTCCCCATCTAGTTTAGGGGTCATACGGGCAATTTTAAGCTATCCTCGATCTTATGAGGCTATGCAGGATATGGATGTCATTGCAATAAATATCTTTTTATATGAATATTACAGATTATTGCGTGCCATTGTCTTAAATACTTTAATTTAGTTTTTCAAAACCTTGAATCAGAAAAGGAATATGAATGGCATCCTCCTCTTTAAGTGGCATATCTTGTAGCATGGGCGACCATGAGGTTGTTTCAAAGTACAAAACTATGAAGAAAGTTGTAAAATTATATAACAACCGTGTTATCGACAGCAAGTTTCATTAATAAAGCAATTTATTATTATTACTCCTGGTTCTCTGTGTCACGATTACACTTTCCTATTGCTATAATGCAAGTATACAGACATTTCGTATTTTCATATTTGCGTCCAAAATGCGGCCCTTGAATAAGGTCGCGCTTTTATCGCTTCATCTCCGAATGATTACGGTCTTTTTGTATCATCTTGTCGAATCCTGATATCTGCCTTCTATTTTTGGAAATTACGCTAGAAACTGTGACAGAATATAAATTTCTCGGTCATGACACTATAAAATCTGATAGCCGATTGCGCACTGTTGGAAGTCTCATAACGTGGGAAACACGCCTTACTTTAGTGCTCTGCTTCTGCACGACTGATAAGCAACACACAGCGCTTTACAATAAAGTGATTACGTGCCAATACAATGCAGTTGCCGATGGTCCAGTCTCCAGCAAATTTCCAAATCTTTCTGACGTTTACATTTTAAACCATTAGCTGGCATTCTCAATATAACAACAGCTAGCAATCAATTGTCCTGCCAACACTTTCGACAGGTGACTTTTTGACTTTTCTTCACGACGTTGAACAACATCGTTTAGTTGACGTCACTATTCCCAATTTTCTAAGCAATGAAAAGCACCTGCCCTTTACCAGCGCCTTTGCTTTACAGTAATCAAATTAAGGGTGGAGAAGCTAAGAAAAATATTTGATAACACACAATGCCCAGAAACTTCGTCTAAATATAAACAATGCTCGTTACCAAGACTTCTTTGACTGTACTATGATTAGAGCTTTTCATTTGCAACATTTGTTCATTGATTGTATGTGGGATCAGACTCACCATGTGAATCGTCATATAAATGCCTTTGGCAAAGGACTGATCTTAAAAATGTGCCCGCAATCCAAATTTCTTGCCCTATTTTAAAATTTCCATAGTCATGCAAAGTGAGCTCGAAATTGTGTTGTGTCTTTTCAAGTCGATGAATACAGATCATAAATTGGAAAGTTGCCTTTTCTGAGGTATTTTAAGTTGAGATCTCACAAACACAAATATATACACTCTCTTGTAATAAGCAATGAGTTGTATTTGGACATCAATACTTGGATTTTCTACTTAAACAATCTGTTTCAATAATTTCGAACTGTTTTATTCAAAATAACATTTAAAGTGTTCTGAATTTAATACTTTTCAATACACTGCACAGCAATCCGGAAAAGAGATGTAAAATTGTAAGGATATGTTGAAGGAAATATTTCAATAAATCCTTTTTGATCGTACTTTGTAATGAAATCAAATGAAACAGCATATCTCTAAAACAACAATTCTGTTTAAGGAATTCAATTGAACAAGACACATTAAATTTGTGACTTCATTTTGAAATATTTTACTTATTTTTACATTTTGTTGTGAACAAATCATTAAAACTAATATAATTATAGTAAAATACTAATGATGGCAATAAAAATTTAGGATGATTATAGGATGAAGGCAATGTTTATATTGGTTTACTTTCATATTGGTCCAGATGTCTACAATACCGGGTTGTGCGAACGTCTGCTTATAATTCAACTTAATGCATTTACTGTCATACTTACCCTATGTTCTCATCTTGCAAAGATTATAGGGGCTGATAATTTGAAGGATACACTCACCATGGTTTCCTTTATCTACCGGCAAAGTTGAATCAGACATAATCCTTTCCCCTTTGATTAACAGCACCGTGCGTTGTTACTGAAATTCAAGAAGAAGAAAAGGCAATATAACTTTTAAATTCCCCCTCCTTCATTGGAAATGTAAAGTTAATGGAATTCTAATGAAAGATCAAATTAATAACTGTTGGATTTAATTACGAGGTATACCCATGCTGTTAAAAATACTGCTTTCTTGAAGAAGGCAACATTAGCAATAATGATAAACAAATGTAAAGGCAATAAAGACAGCTCTTATCTTTATTTTGAAGTTGCTATATTTCTGCATTACATTGCTGTAGCTTAGATATGCTGGCGATGATTTCTTGCGTTTATCTTTTCTTTTCCCGGTGACCTCTGTAACATTAATTGCACGAAATTTTAACATCCGACGCTTTTTCGTGTGTTAATATCTCATGAAGTTTGTCACTTTGTACAACTTTCCCCTTTCTTGCCTCTATTTGGAGTTCCCTACTTACAAGCAGATGGGAATTCATCTAATCATCTAATACAGTGCCTATTAAATGTGCAAATTTTCAGCAGCAAATAACCAAAAATCACCCTAATTTTGATTAACTATTTGAAGCAGTGGTCTGCAAATTATAATTTTGAACCTTTTAAGAATTTTATCAAATCAACACTGATTACTTGTATTTTTCCTTTTGATTTTCAAAAGAGAATGAATTAAAAGTAACAGTAGAGACACTCTTATCTAAAGATTAAGAATTAAGCTTTTCTCAATGAATATAACACGCATGTTGGCATTTTATATTACTCAACAAATTGTCTGCAAGAAATATTTCTTACTCAGAAAGGGATTCGCGGGAAGAGAAACGTTTTGAAGAACGGATATAGGATACGGTAGAGGAGTGAAATTATATTCTTTCGAAGTTCATTGAAGGTTGGTGTCCACTGACATTAATGGAGGTCCATTAATCCTAAGATTTTCGAGCTGAACGTGTTGGCACTTTTGTACCTTTGGAGGAAAATCCAATTTGGAACTGTTTTAGTAGTTATATTATTTCTACGTAATCTGATTTTGTATTAGAAATAGTGCAAAGTTTCATTACATATCAATGATACTCAAAGATATGGCAGGCAAATCAACTTTGAGCAAGTTGACAATGTCTCTTTGAATACCCTACTTGTTTATTGAGACGTGTCGTCGACTCGTATCGAAATGATACTAGTAACCCTGCCATGATCTTAAACTTTTCGTTATGTAATAAAAGGGGGGGGGGGGGGATTTGAGCCAATCTTCAAATCTGATTCTACATTATGCATAACAAATATAATTTTATTTTAATCTTTAT
The DNA here is from genome assembly GCA_010016065.2 of Carybdea cf. marsupialis auct. non (Linnaeus, 1758). NCBI lineage: Eukaryota > Metazoa > Cnidaria > Cubozoa > Carybdeida > Carybdeidae > Carybdea > Carybdea cf. marsupialis auct. non (Linnaeus, 1758). The sequence goes on along the minus strand of JAAAKL020002502.1, from coordinate 8,501 downwards.
TGAAATAAAACTAAATCACATCTATATCTACATATCTAATCTCAAGTAAAATTTAAAACACTTTCCATAGATAGGCTAGTGAAGAACGTACCAACTTAGATGTATGTGATATCCCAACTTCAGTATGTTCCCAAGTTCTCTAAATCTTGAAGTGTCCGTATTTACTTATTGTATCTTGCAATGTTGCAAGGTCTCTAAAATGTATTTAAGAAAAAAAACTTTTTTTAAATTTTCTCTTATTGAATTACCCTGAAAGACATCATTTCGAACTTTAGAATATGCATGTTCCCCACCCTTCGTTTGAACTATGTTGAAGACTTACATGTCAGACCTCCTTGAGCTAAGCGGAGAGTTCTAGGAGACAAATGGTGCCAGAAGCAGACACCCCTTTCATGTGGCAAGGGTCGTCCGTGATGTTTTCTATAATTACTGAAATTTATCATTAACTTAATTACAATTTGTTCATGATCAATTGTAGGTAATTACCTTTGATACGTCCTGAATGGCAAAACAAAATACTATCAAAACACGGGGATATAATGGAAATTGACGCCACTTCATTGCATACGCGCAGAACGGAGAGAGGTCTAATTTACTCCTTCAAAGTGATTGATTTTGTAGCAGGGTGTTCAAAGTAGCGACTCTTCCTATGAATAATTCATAACTTTAAATCAGTTATTGTAATTATAAGACTTTACGGTTTGCTGATAGAGATCATAGTTGGCAAGTTTACAGAACATTTTAACTTTCTCCAGAGTTGCTATGGCACTCTACTCCCAGAGATTAAAATGTTTTAAGAAGAATAATGATCTCGCTTAAGTAAACTAGGTCGATAGCATCAAAAACAATTGTTTTTTTATCTACAAGGCACCTTGGTCTTGTCGCTTTATTCAGTCACCAATTATATAGACAGGTAAAATCAGAAAAGCAAACGCATGGAAAGGGCAAAGCAAACTTTGTCAAGAGTAGATGTGGTAGGAGAGCGCCAGCTGATGGCTCCTGCATAGCCATGATTGTCATCAATAGTCCTTGATTAAAACCATATTGAATGCTGTATCATTGTTGAAGAATGCAAATGATACTTTTGTAGCATCTGAAAGTTTTAAGAAATTTCACTGCTTACTATTAACATGAAAGTGCAATCTGATTTAAAACTGAATTCACACTAGAAGTGGGGAGTGCGTTGCAGTGTAACACGACACCATACATTAAATGATTATGAGTTTTATTCGTGCATGGTGAATGTTAGTGGGACATTTTTGAAAACGACCGCTTTTCTTAAGTATGGTGTATTAAGATTCTTTATTGCTTTGATCATTTAATAATAAGCTGAAAATGATTTTCTTTCTTTCACTTCGTGTTTGCCACTTGCAGTAAAATTTCGCAATTTTGATGATTACTTTGCAAAAACCCCTAATCCTTGGGAAACTCATTCGATAATAGTCTGATCTTGCTTACAAACGTGTTATCGTGACGACCCCTAGAAAGCACTCGAATATGTTATTCTCTTTCCCTGACTTGAAACACATGAAACACACAAATATCGTACAACAGTAAAACTGTTATTTCCCTCGAATGAATACCTCTTGATTTCGTGTTTGTATGTTTAGATCCCCATTTACTGAAATCATTTTTGACTATCGCAACCGCAGACCATAGCTGTAAAAGAATGTCAATCCCAAACTTAATATTTAGCTGCATGTTAACACCTCAAACTCTCTAAAGAACAAGGACAGTTCCTCTCATGCATCTCCCCCATGAATTGTGTCTATAACAAACGAAAGCTTCTTTGAAATATCGAATAATCTTTCCTTTCACTGCAATTCGACGACATTTTAAATGAAACACGTCCCGTTGTATTTCTGTTTCTATTGTTCCAATGTGTCACGGGGTGGCAAAGTTGGATTTTTCAACATTAACGAATTGAGAAAAAAGGCCTGGGCAGTAAGCTGAAGCTTCAAATGGGATAGATGTCGCTGATCATACTTAAACAGTAACAGAAAAAGCACTTCTAGCGTGAATTCAGCTTAAGTCAACTAAATTGGTTATTTAGACTTGACTGTTTTAACATTAAACGAGACGTTCCAAGGTATAATCCATGTCAGGCACTGGAACAAGAAAAAATACTACGGTTAATTCCTGTTGCATGTGACAGCAGCTTATCTGCTAACATTTCCTCTTGAAAAAAATGGAAATAATTTTAATTTGTGCGACATTCATTTCAGCATTTTAAGTAAATTTTTCTATGTATTAGTGAAAACTATGAGCAATATCCAATATAGTATTATACTTTTGTTCTCAAATACGTTTAGAAAAATGTACTTTACACCAATGTTTGACAGCTGCTGATGATCAAGAACTTCGAGAAAAACAACCATATGGTAATTTGGAGGGTAAATAGGCAACCCCAGAATACTTCCATAAATCCTTGGAAATGTAGATTTCATTTGTCAAACTTCCTCAATCTATTGTCTTGAAGATTTTGTGTCATGTGTTATCATCTATCTGTTGTGCCTTCGTATTGTGCGAAGTCATTAACACCTTTCCTTCCATTCTTTATGTTTCGATTGTTGGATTCTCTTAATGCCTTGTGTTCATAATCTTGTAGGTATTACGTGGTTATTCAATTGTCGTGTTTATAGTTGTATGGTATTGATTCTTTACATATTGTGCTATTCTGTACCTATGAAGTTTGTCAAAATTTTATTCTTTGTTAACAGAGATGTCATTGTAGTATAGAGTATTGTTCGAAAAGCTCCGACAAAAAAAATTCGCCTTCTCTTACACATTTAACAACAGACTTCATAATTTTGCACTTATGGCCAAATGTGATTCTGTTAATTGAACACTTTTCTATATTTATGATCTGAGCAAACTTGAAAGTGTTTATCTAAGATCTTCAGCAGCAGATTGAAACGGTCATTACTATTTGTTGAAAGAACTCTTAAACACAATATTTCGTATACGGGTGTTTGTTTGATGGTTAGATGAAATTGTTTTAGATAAAATTGGTTCACTTGAGGAAAGAATTATGAAGTTACTGCTTTTTGACTAGATAAACAATTATCAAACTGATTGATGGACTTTCAAAATCCTTACTGAATAGCATCATGGGAAGGATGCAAATGATGTCACATCCTTATCTAAACATTATTTCTAGAGGGACCAATATTTCGCATAATATCTCATTTTGTTGGCATCTTACATCGGCGAGATGTTGATGCTTGTTGTTTTTTTTCAACAATGTTAATTTTATTCCTGTCTCTCAAAATTTTTCAAGTCAAGGAAAATGCCTCCTAGGTTACTGCCCTCAAGTGTCGCCTACTGTTCTAAGTGTCATGAATCTAACACAATTTGTTAAATGCCCTGTTAAATGTGGAGATTTTTCAAATAGAGGTTTGTCATGGATGTCCACAAAAGAGCGTAAAAATGTGGCTAAGAAGATGAAAGACGGTCCGTTTAAGGTAAATGACTTGGAATTATAGTCGAGTAAGAAAGTATACTCTAAAAGCATGAAGACTTTACAGATTTCTCACATCCACTTTATATTAGAGATAAGAATATGGAAGCCTTACATTAAGTATACTTTGAAGCATAAGTAAGGGTCATTTTTCAAACATAACCAATTCCATGAATACCTCCAAATGCCATTAAAATCTCTTAGAATTTTTAACAATTTTGTTGTCAGTTAAAACCGCCTCAAAACATAGAAAATGTGGCCGAAAGCTCACAAGGAACTTTAACTGGCTTTAAAATAACAATGTGATCTGTAATTGTTTTGAGTTGGTGTGACTCCAGATACTTTAGAAGGACCTTTAATAAACTCATTTACAGGATTGTTAGAACATGTTCCCCTCAATCTATTGATAAATCAAATAATGGAGAAGTAGAGGGTGACTTAGCTATATGAGAGTGTATTGAAGGTAACCACAATATCTCATGACTTAGACAAGATATCGTTTCAGCATACCTGAAAACGTAAGATTGACAGTCCAGTACAAATTTCAGAGAAATTTTATCTTTATCAAAGCTATTACGAATGGTTTAATGGATAACATAATGAACATATTTCGTAATGCTAACAATAGAATGATATAAAGTCTGGAATACAATTGAATCTATTTTTGTTTCATTAGAACTTTTTCCTATGAACTCATATAATTCTGAAGTTAATAGTTATAGATAAGGAACATAGTTCTATAGTTCTATCAGCAAGGACACTTATCCGCAACTGTAATGGCGGAGGGCTACTTGTGGCAAATGCTCAAGAGAGACTGAAGGGTCAGAAGCGCAAATAGTAATACCTGCATTTGCCTCTAAACTACACGTTTCTGAAAAACTGCAATTATATTTTACGCCAAAAATGAAGTCTTGAATGTAATCAAAGCTTTTATCGATTAAATTTCTCATTGATTAATATTCATCAAAGAAATGGCGGCCAATAAAGAGGAATTGCAACACCTTGACAGAAGTATTCAAATAGATGAACAGTTGAGCAAGTGAATGAAGAATAATGAGGAATGAATGCTATAGGGTGCAAACAAGGCCATACACATTCATTAATTTTTTATAGTTTCATGTACACATTTACGTTTGGATCCATTGCGGTAATTACCGATTTGAAATTCATAGAACGTACTGCAATTTTGATAGCAAAGAAAAGGAGGTTTCCTTTTGTCTTAAATTTAATCTAACAAAGACCTGCCCTTTGATGTAGACTGCAGTGAATGTATTTTAATAGATTAGATGAACTCAATGCAGATGAAATTGTGAGAAAAATGAACAGAAGTGTCACGAAAACTAACGAGGGCTATAGCGTGCCTACATATAAAGTCAAGTTAAAGCTTATTTAGGAATTTCTCGAATTGATGCTCGCCACGACCAAATATTTCTTTTGCAGCTGATGTTACATATCTGTGGCTGCCGTTTACTGTTTCACAACTTTTAATTCATGTGATAGAAGGAGGTATGGCTGCACTAACGTTGCGGTTTGAATCCTCTTGCTCCTGAAAGATTGTGGATTACCATGTAGTTTGAAGCACATTGAAGTGAGGACTCTTACATTGATAGACTTATCAATGTTAATTGTAAACGTCGTGCTGTGAACAGTATCTTGATATCAATTATTACTTGTGTTGCCCTTCAGGGCAGCTGCTGATGTGGGTACTTTAACATATGGATTTTTACATATGGTATTGAATATTTTCAGAACCTAAAACTTAAGCAGCTTTAGGAAAGGATTTTCTTTCCCTTTCTCATAGGTTATCATTGTTGCCCCCATTGACATTGATACAACCTTAACCCTAGACCTAGCGTAGATTACACTAGATATACAAAAAGTTACATATAAAATAAGTCATTTATGGGAAACAACTAGAACAAGGCTTTCATGTGACTAGACTAGCAAGATACAGCTGACATTATAGTACCTGTAGTGGTTGGACATTTGTCTGACATAGTCAACCGCATTATACGGTACTCGTAAACGTTCAAGGCATTATATCAGTATGCAATGCAAGGACAGCCTGCGCTGTAGGTACTTAGTAAGAAAGCACTTGAGAACGGAGCTTGATAGAAACGTAGATGACTGACTGCAAGCTGTCAGCTTCAGATTCTTGAAAGTTGAAGGTTGTCTTCCAAGCAAACATTGGCCTACTTATTCTATCTACACATTTTTCTCTTACAATTAAATGCTTCATCTCCTAAATTTATTCCTGTAACAACAGTGGTACCGATAAGGTTGTTCGTTAATCACAGCTTTAAATCCCTCCTATTGCGTCTTAGTAGATAGGTTTTTGCAATCAAGTTTTATGATTATCAAATTGTTAAACCGACTCTTGTTTATAGTTTAAAATGTTTAGAGGTATCAAAAGAAAGACTAAAATAAGTTACCCAACATCCCTAATAGCAGATAAATTCAAATTCAGGAAGACTAGAGCTAAATTAATAAGCACACAGTAAAAGAGACAGTGTCTCTATTTTAACAACGTTCATGAAGCATGTTCAGCGTGACACGGCCAAGCATTCCAAACACAAATATAATCTATTGGAAGGGCTGCAGAACCTCTCTGAACTGGAAAGAGTGATAAGAGAAGGCAAATTGTATGACCGCTAAAACTCTTAACTGGTTGTACGATAGTACCTAATAAATTATAGGAAGCTGTCAGGTTTAAAGTCTTCAAATCATTTAAGATTCTAAGGTAGTTGCTGGCCTATGGCAGATTACAAGAGCTTGTCCACTTCGCACTGTTAGCATTGCCTTTATCATCACCAAGGCCAACCACAGCCATAACATGTTAATAAATGAAGTTGCTAGGATTGTCGATTGATGGCCTAAATAACGAACGCCACATTTGCCCTGGAATTTGTAAAAGACGTACATTTTGTCAGCACTGGTTAGAATTGATAATGTGTTAAAGGTAACCCTGAGTCGTGCTGGCACCTGAGTCGTGCTGGCACCTGAGTCGTGCTGTTTTCAATGGTTCTCTTGCTTTTTTCTCAATGGTGACTGTCCGATCAATGGCTTCCTCAAATGTACATCATAGCTCTTCGGGTCATAAGCAGAATGTAACGCTTTCTTATGACCTGCCTCTTCATTTGATGATCTATGACAGCAATAGAATAAATAATATTGCACAGAATCTGCAGAATATAGCTTAGCTCTTTTCGCAAATCTAATCTATTGCAGATTCTCATGGTTCTATGAGCCACCGAATTGAAGAGATTTTCCCTTCTATTTACGGAGGCAAAAAGAACATTATTTAGTATATAAATCTGAAAACGACGGCTTCCTATATCCACTAGTAACAACTAAATGATTTCAGTTCTTGATCAAAACATTTAGAAAGGAACTCAGTTGCTCACTTCATGTTCAGCTAGAGACTCAAGTGAAGGAGGTACAATATCAATATTTTGAAGAAAGGAATCCGATTCACACATTCTAGCAAAAGACATTCAGCTTTGATTAATCTAGAGCTGCATTTAGTACGGGAAGGGTAAATTACGTGTACCCTATCCACACTTTAGCAAATAAAATATTTTGGAACCAGAACTTAACCCCGGCGCAAGAGAAAGAGAGATAAGATAAAAGCTTCTGACAGCAGAATAGTTCAAATATTGAAAAAACTTGTGTAATTTTGCATTCGAGCACGCAGTGAATCTCTGGCTTTCCTTCAGCAGCGAACAAATCTTTCGCTTTTTACTAAAGATTTCCGTGGAGGAGAGCAGGCTAAAGAGTCTATACACCAAATTTTTGCCGTCCTGCTCTCAAACAGGGCTTATACCTCTCTGCTCATCAGGAGGTACAATGAGAGATCGCAATCTTAAGACAGGTTCTAGTCCTGTTCTGTGCAACGAAACAACACACGTAGTATGTTAGCTTATGCATGCCTTGTAGTGTTCTCAAGAACTTGGAACGCACATTTTTAATATGCAACATTCATGCATGACGGTCATCACAACTCTGCAAAATAGTGATAACAGTACATATACCAAGAATATCAAAGGGAGTAGCAAAGCTTTAACGGAAAGCTCAGTAATCGAGTTTAGTACAGATGACGAATGCAGAGGCAATGATGAATAGACTACATGTAGTTTGGATGATTGTGGAAAACTGTACATATCTAGTTCAAGTAAATAGTCATAAAAAACATCGATCTTTGTTAACTCTAAGTTGGTAAAAATATGAATGAAATGACATTTTCTCTAAGATGGAAAGCAAGGATATTAACAAAGTTTAAACTGATGGGATTTGTATCAAAAGTCGCCTGAAAATGGCACACGGTCATGGTACATCAAGGGAGGATGCATAAGAGAACTGCAAAGCTGTTTGATAAATGTACTAAAACGGATGTTAAATGGAGGCTTTAGTCCACTCCAAAGTCCTGAGGGCAGTTAAGACGCTGAGTATGAGTCAGTGGTGTAGCTTGGGGCAACGGCTAACGGAAAAATCGCCAAAAACAGAACTTATAGAGAATAGATGATTTGGAAATAACAAGTTTGAGGAGATACTAGAGAAAAGTGAAAATGCAACTACGGGGATTCTAACGAGGGACTCACGCATTCGCGGTGTGCTGCTCTACCAACTGAGCTATGGTAACCCGTTGATGACATAGTGTTATGGTACAGATAGGTTACTACGAGTTCTAAAGATCCAAAATGGAAAAACAATACAGAAATTCCAACAGCCTTCAGGCTTCCCAATCTATTACTTAAAAATTAAATCCACAAACAACACAAACCAAACTCTCTGAAATCCAAACAACATATAATTTACAAGCGTCATAAAGCTACTTTTATATAACATTTATAATGGATAATAATTACCCAATCAAAGAGAGACAAACACACAAGACAAAAGATGACGCAGGCAGATAAACATAGAGAAAGAGAAAAGTACAGCAGACACATATGACAGAGCAACATACAAAAGCAACATTACACATGATCAGCACATGAGGTTGACATGAATGGACAAATACCAAAAACAGAAGCAAACGGTA